>CM075856.1:2040689-2267082 GCA_037975125.1 Latrodectus hesperus
CAGGAATTTTAAAATAAGTTGTCATTTTGAAAAACGAAACAGGAAATTGCGTTTTTTAAATCGTAAGTGATAGAGAAAAATGGTATTTTTCTTTTAGTACTATTTTGAGGTTTATGTTTTTCTATTATGTGTTGTGTGTGTGTGATTGACAATCATAAGTGTAGGCCGTTATTTGACTTATCCTTTCGGAAAGAAATGGCAACAATGTCGTGATCACAAGCGAAACTATCACTTTTCTCATATCTGTTTTTCACAAAATCTCCATATGTTTATAAATTTATAAAATTTAATGCATGAAATTATATTTTGTGTATGCGTTCCTTTAATCTTAATTTTAAAATTTTCACCCATTCAAGAAATAATACCAAGACAAGAAAGAGAAAAAATAGGATTTATCCAAAAACGAAATAAGTTATCTTTAAACAAGCTAAAAGACATATTTTTTTGCATTAGGCAAGAAAAATCTGTGCTTCCTCGCTCTCTAGAATAATTTGTGGTTTATCTTCTCAAAAATGCATTGCTTCATCAATATCGATTGTCAAATCTGTGGATCTGAATAACAATTCGAAGCTAAAATCGAATATAAATGAAATTTTTTTGAATATATTTATTGGAATATATATTTATTTATATCGTACAAAAATAATCTTGAGAAAAATGAACGAATTTTTTTAAGGATTTCGAACTTTTTATCTAATAATAAAAATCATTCGACATTTACTTTCTTGTTTTTATAAAAAAATTAAGAAACCTGAGCATATTTGTAAATTTTTTCAGATGCATGAGAGATCTGCCGTTTTTAAGCTAAAAATTCTTTTTCGTTTTCATATATTTTTTCCAACCATTTGAAATGATAAATTTGCAGTATTATTTTATAAATGATTACAAAAATATTATTATATATTTTAATAAACTAAATAAAGATTAATTGATATAAATTTAAACTTTTTGATTGATTGATTGATTGAAGAAATAAAAATTTTTGATTAATTAATTGATAGAAAATCATTCGTTTGGCTGAAAATCATTTTCGATTCTAAGTGACAATTTTGTGTGTTCCTGAAAATGAAAAAAGTATATCTATTATTTTTTTCTTCCTGAAATTTTATGATGAGTAAAATATTATTTAATAATAAACACCAATGAAAAGGAAATATATTTTAAGGCAAAATTAAATCGATTTTGTTTCAAAACTTAACAGTTGGGAGAGAGCGCTTATAAGGATAAAACAATAGTTTATTCATTGCTAACACTTCGCAACAGCTGATAAAACGGAACGCCACTAACAAATACCACAAAAACGTAGATTATTCTATTTTTCTTAATCAGTCTGCCCAGACGATGAGATCATATTACGTCATTAGCAGCGTGTGTGGTGGGGGAGATATAGTCCAAGGTGGAATACATTGCCAATTGTAAACATTACAGATTGTATGGAAAGAAAACGATAAAGGGCGTAAGATCATCTGAGTTACGCGATTGGACGAGGCCAACATCTCACCATAGGTTACAAAGATTCGTAAGATGATAATGACCGATTGGCAAGATGTTTTTGTTGTTGTTTCGAAAATTCAAAACGAGGAATGCCCAAGCAAATTGCTCTCACTTATGACGCACGCTGGTATCGTCGTCATTCCGGAAAAAAAAAAGACAACTTCGGAATTTCGTTTGCTAGAGTGAAATATTGGTAGTTTCTTTTCTGCTGGTCTTGCACACGCGCTGTGTAAAATGGCGATTAATCAGACGATTTCTTGTGGATATTGTGAAATATACGAGAAAAGACTCGATGTCTGATAATTCGCTGATGCTATAACAGAGGAAATGGAGCGAGAATTTTGTTACGTTGCACGTGACCCATTACTTTGTTCACGTAATGGGTCAAAAATCACATACCTAATTTTAAGAATGCAGAGTCATTGAATATTCTTAGATATGGATCTATTTTAAACTCTAATTACTGAAATGAAATATGCTTCTTAAGTGAATATATCAGAACTATATTTTTTATTAGTTTTCATAATAGGGAATTCATACCAATATTAAATTTCTGGATGGTCACAACTTGGTAATTAGTTATGTTTAGCAATCTAAATACATATTAATTGTTAGTCATGGTCAGATTGTAAAGCTGACATTTGAGCCCAGTAATTTGTACTTCTGAAAAGTTAGCATCACCCAACTGAAGAAATATATATATATATATATATATATATATATATATATATATATATATATATATATATATATATATATATATATATATATATATATATATATATATACACATTAAAAGATCAATTTCTTCCGTCAGAATACCAATATCAGGCATGCATGCAATTATGCTTCACTTTGTCGCACTAATGGAAATTGGCACTAAGCCGAGACCATCGAGTAAGATTAAAAAAAATAATTTCTCATAAGTAAAATAATATTTTTATAGTGTTTACATGAATTAATTGCACATATGGTTTCCATGTATACTCACAATAAAATCGTTGTCTTTGATGCAATAAAAACAGACACATAAAAGAAAATACAAGTCATATCAAGCAAGACGAATTCAAATTCCAGGATGGCTCAAATTTTCCAAGGAACAAGTTTGAGAAGAATTTTAAAAAAAGAACTATTAGAAATTTGAAAAAAAAACAACTTTACTTTTTCTATTTTTTAATCTTATATGGATAAAATTATTTGATCATATATAAAATTTATACGAAAAACTATTTTCGCAGCTTTTTACGGAATTTAATTGCATATTGTTCTATACTTTCACAACTAGTTCTTTTTTCTTCTGCTTTGTTAATATATATATATACTTTATTAGAAAATAATCATTAAAACTGGTTGATATAGTATTCTTACTTAACAGAAGGCAAATAAAGACGGAAATTTAAAAAAAATCACTCACGAGGGAAATGAACAGACGGACTCCCTCGCCAAAGAGGCTAGGAATATCAATCCCCCTCCCACGACTACCACTTGCTTCGATGCAAACGCCATCACAAAACACCAGCTCTCTGGGGGACTACGGAAAAAATGGTGCCTTCCGGAGCTTAATCCTGACCGTGGTATCACCTCTACCATCAGCAGAATGCGGACTGGGCACATCAGGGGTGTGAAAATCATGCCCGACGGATCTAGAACCCAAGCTGAATGCAGGCACTGCACAGGAGTTCCACTGGATCCGAGGCATCTCTGTTGCCTCGACCCTCTTCAGCATCGACCCCAACTGCTGCCATGACACCCTCTATATGGAAAAAGCTGAAGATGTGACCAGGGCAGTGCTCCATGCCTTTGGTACCATATGACTTGTCTTTTTTACCTTTTCTTTTTTTCCTTTTGCATTTGTCACACGACAACAACAACAACAACTCAGAAGTTAATTGTAACAACGTTTCCTTCGGCTGTATTGAAAGAATGCCATCTTTAGAATGTTGTAGAATATCGCCACACTCCAATATTCTATTCAGTTGATGTTCTGTAACAAAAAATCTATAAAAAATAAAATTTTTATTCTGGTCCGCCGAATTTTTGTCCAAGGTTAAATTGAGGGTGACTTTAGGAAGGGGGTGAAACTTGTATCAAGAAGTCAATCTCTGGCAAACTTACCATAAAAGCTGTGCTTCGTTTGGAAATTTTGGTTGAAACTTTTTTTAATTAATTGCAGCTATTGTTAAGGATGATATGAACTCCTTCTAATGTTGTGAGTACAACGCTACAATTAATTTAAGCGACGTAACATTCACCTCTTGAAAACTTCTACGAGAATTCTTATTCATTGTTTTAAAATTGTCATCTACGCGTAACCTTGAACCGGAAGAGCAGCGCGTTGACTATTCAGCTGACTGCGCATCCTGATACGCAGCTCACGCGGAAAAAGACAAGCAATCAGAAAAATTGTATCTGTGGATTGTATCATAGCATCAAAATTGTATCATATCATCCTTAAAAATTATAACAGTGTGCGTGTATCCTGGCAAATCAGTTATACATTTTGCTCGATCTTCTTGTTAATATTTAATTTAATTAAAAAACTGCTAACATTTTCCGCTGTTTTCATTGCTTGATTGATACAAATATAATCATGAGCCGCTTATAGAAACAAGTTTATGAGTTGAATGCATGATGTTCATAGTTTATCAAAATATATCTTGTCATTTATTCTTTTAGTAGAAGAACAAGAATCTAACACAACTGATATTTCCTCCTATGCTTATTTCTCGTAAATTCCGAAAAAAATAGGGTCGTGCGGGAACTTGATGTATAAAGGCATTGCCATGGTAGGCGGAAGGTTTGATACCTGACACAGCTAATGGCCGTGGTGGCCTGGTTGGTTTGAGCGTCGCTCTCATTACAGGAAAGTTGTGAGTTCGAGTCCTTAACTGAAGATCAGTCGTGTTTTCTAAAAGCGACTGAGCCACGTTAAATAGGTCATGGTTGCAATGTCCTCCTAGTGAAATGATATATCTGGGCGTAGCAGGTAATAACAAAACAATCCTATCAGTTAGGAGACTATCATGCTGAGATGGCCAATGTATCTATTCATAACATCTTAGATCGTTTTCGTTTGTTGGGCTCGGAGTGTTCAGTGGTGGGTGGTAGCTGAAATGTCGACGTAATCCTTATATTCTGGGGAAACACGACGTAATCTTCATTACGAGTTTTTGAGGTGTGTGTGATGACATTGTTAGAAGATTTCGAAGAGAAGTAATGCATTGTTCGAAGAGAAGTAATGCCCTCTTAAAATTCCATACAATACATATATCAAAGCATATTAGATGACTTTCACTTCCTTCCAAATAATCAAATGTCTATTTAGAAAGAAACAGGAGTAAACAATATATAAAAAATAAATACATTAACTCATTCGAAGCTACATCACATCATCTGGAAATTAAATAAATGCCTATTGTGCTTTCCACAATCATATTTTTTTCCAATTTTCAAGTGTTTCAATCTATATCCCTCTCTCTCTCTCTCTCTCTCTCTCTCTCTCTCTCTGTGTGTGTGTGTGTGTGTGTGTGTGTGTGTGTGTGTGTGTGTGTGTGTGTGTGTGTGTGTGTGTGTGTGTGTGTGTGTGTGTGTGTGTGTGTGTGTGTGTGCTATCGGTTTTAACATTTTTCATCATTATTTTTTATTTCGTTCTTCTTCTGATTTTTGAACATGGTTTCTATTTTGCTTTTATCAGATTTTGTATTTATATCGTATTTTTTCTTTGCGCCACGTTAATGCCACTATAGATTCCATTAAGAGCTCCAGTGGCTCAGTAGCTTCACGCCGCTTCCCGTAAGCTCAGCAAAATAAAGCATCCTTTGCCGTGGGCAGTGGTTGGGAGGGTGACCACGGTGTACTCTCCTCCACTGGGTTGCTAGAACTCCGTGGGTTAAGGACGTGTCCACGTTAATCTGTGACGTCCAAAGTCTTTCCGCTGGTGTGGCGTGCATGTGGAGAGGAGGGTGCCAGCTCAGGGGTGGCCTCGTCACCTGACCGTGGTTCAAAATGACGAGGCACCTTAAAATGAGCAAAAGTCGAACTTTCACCTTCGTGGTGCTCAAATCCAAACGAAAAACCCATCCTGTTGACTTAAATCGCACAGCCAGCGGCATAGCGAGCTTTGCTTGCCAAGTGTCATAGGCAACAAACAAACAAACATAGATTCCATTTCTTTAGATATCAGTCATATCGCTATGACATCCCAACATTTCAATTTTGGAAATCTTTGTAAAACTTCTTCGATATAATCTGATGAACCGAAAGTAAAATTTCTAATCGATATTTTGTGACATCAGTAAGCTATATTTTGTACACAAATGCTATGAAATCATACTTAACAATAAATTAGTGTTATTTAAATTAAATAAGGTCTATTAATTAATTATACAATATAAAAATGTAGTCATTTAAATTTGTAAAATTGATTGCAATATATAAAAAATAGTTCACTATCTTTTAATCACCTACATTAATCTGTAAATTTTTTAAATGTCCACACTCTCCCATCCTTCTAGATTTCTAGCAGAGGAATTCGATTTTAACTATTGGGTTGTTCGGAAAGTCATTGAGGAAAACGCGCAGCAAGTAAATATTGTATTGCATTGCACCTAGTTCATTCTAGTCCTATAGCTTTTGCCATTTTTCTGGTAGTAGCACGATTCCACAGTCATAAAGTGTTTGGTTTTTATTGTCTCTACTCCGCAATCCTGCTTACCCTTTTTCTACTTGTACTCAATAATCTTGTTTTCTAAATTGCGCAACATTCGCAGCTGTCTCATCCATTCTTCCACCCTGTCCTCCTATTGTTTCGTCCTTCCAGCAACTCCTACCCAAACTGTTAGAACCCTTCTTGGGTCAGGCACAGGGGACCTTGCTGGTGTAAACGTAAACTAGTAAAAAGCTGATCCATGTAGGAAAAACGAAATTACTTTCCGAACAACCCAATACTAAGTTACTTTCTCTTGCAAATGCACTCCATTGTAGTTGCTGTACTTGCACAGCTATATTGATAACAGATTATTATAGACAATAACATTTGGAATATTTTATATTTTTTGCGTCACATTCTTTTAAAAATTGCATTTCTTTTCCATCGTAAAGAATAGACATTACTGTCAAGCAAAATAAATGATCAGAGGAATTTAGAGCAAAACGTTGGTTGGTTTGTCTTTCGCTCTATGGTTACTTTTGCATATACGGTTACTTTTGACAAGTCGACTAAGACATATAGTTTAAAAGAAAATTCTATAAGCAAGTATTAATAAAATTTAAATATCCATACCTCAGGGACAAATCGTAATTTAGAAGCAAGGACCAAGAAGAGACCTCAAAATTTGACAGTCATTTCTAGCATCCTTTTCCCTGTATGACACTGTGACCATGACTAGTCAATGCGCCCTGTCACCTTTAATGAATACAATGATTCTTCAGCAAACCTGGGATTCGAACTCTCATCCTTTCAATAATAAGAAGTGCCCTTTTTCCAACCAGGCTACCTCAGCCATTCTAAAGTTAAGGAGAAAGAATTTAAATAACTAAACATTTTCCTCTGTGTGAAGAGACAGAGTTTTCTCATATATTTTCATAAAACTTTTATTATTTTCTCAAATAATGTCTCAATTAATTCTTAAACTGTATTAAATCCAGTTCAGTAAATATGTAATCAATCAATCAATTCAACTAAAGTGGTATTTAGTTCTTCTTGAAAATTATTTAGATGTTTATATTATTATAATAATTGCATTTGTAGGGACGTAAGAAAATGGAAGTTAAAACAAAACAAACATTTATTACGACATTATATATGATTAAAATAGTTACAAAAAGAAAATACTTAATAATTATAAAATTATAAACAAGGTTACATAGTACCTGTACGGTACAAATTATAAACAAAGTTAATTACGACCGGATATGGTTCGACTTCCATTCCTCACATCTCTATATACTATCTTCTAACTCTATTGGATATAGAATATTTTGTATTGGCCAGTAACGCCATCTATTGTCAGTATAGTTAATATGGATCTGTTACACATTCACGATGTTTAATTTTACAGTGCAAATTTTCCAGCATAAACTTCTAAAATCATTTTAAATATTTTTGAAATATTTTAATATTTAAATATTTATTAAATATTATGATATCTACATTTATAATCTTCGTAAATCATAAATTTTTTGAGTATTTTTTAAATTTGTCTATTTTATTGAGAAATTTTAATGTTCAGATCTATTTAATGAATCATACATATGTATATATTTGTGTATGTGTGTGCTACCATTTATCTTAATAATTCCGATTATACATAATCATTTTGCTATCATTTCAATTTTGTAAAGTCTTTCCAATCTTTTTCGTTTTCTTGGTTACCTGAATTTTTAATTGTAAAATGATTGACAGTGCAGCATTATAACTACATTTTATTTTGGTAATTTGATATATTCTATTTAAATAGAGTTCAATCACATATTTTATTTTGATAATTTAGTATTTTATTTAGATGTTTTCTTACTTTAGTTTGGTAATTTGGTATTTTATTTAAGTGTTTCAACTACATTTAATTTTGGTAGTTTAGTATTTTATCTAGGTATATTTTGGTCTTCTAATAATGATTTCGAACATTTTATGGCTTTTTATTTTTATTTAAGTTTTTTCATATATTCACAAACATAGGTTTTCTTTTACAAGAATGAATTGTACCTTATCATTTTTATTATCATTACCTTATAATTAACTTATCATTATCATTACATTATCATCTATTTTTTTCATATTTCAATGCATTTCTTTGATATTTTCATATTTTTGAAAAATTAAATCTTCTGTGATTCTTTTCAAAATACAACTCTTTATATTAATACAAATTCTATTATTTAATTATAGTAATAAAAAGAATAATACACGTATTCATTTATATAATTATAAAAAATTTTGATTTATTGTTTGAGAAATTTCAGTTTACATTTGCTCTTTTTTTTGCTTCTGCGAAATCAGTCCAATATATAATTCAAATATTTTCTTTTATAAATCTTAATACTACTTAATACTACTCTAACATAAATATTAGTACTAACATAAATACAATCTAACTTAATACTACTCTAACATAAATATTAGATTTATAATAAATTATAAATCTAATATTTATGTTAATACTCTCTTTATTATTTGTTAATCAGCATTATTCTTGTTAATAAACATGACTTGTTAATCAACTTTAATTTGCCTTATTTATGTATCTATTTTATTTTTGGAAAATAATAGATATTTAATACATAAGGTCAATGAACTTTTGTTTTTCACCGAATGTCATCAGTTCTATCTTAACTTTCAAATTTGTACATGTTATGCCAAAACAGAATTACTAAATTTTCTAACCTTAAATTCTTCGAAAATACATCAGAATTCCTTGTAAATTACTGATTGAAAATCATGCCTCAGCTATAACCAATATTTCTACCTTTTACTGAAGACATGAAAAAATCCAATATTTTTTGTGCTTAATAATTTGGCAAGAAACACTCTGTTGTCGTACTGTCCCAAACATTATTGATATTTAACCAGAATTGTTGGTTGTCAAAGATATTTTCCAAATCGTGATCTTCAACAAAATTTTTTAACAGAATGTAAAGTTAATTATAACTCTCAACAATTAGTCTAGTACGTGGATGAATGTCTAGTGCTGTAATTTGTAGTTTAATACACACACAGCAGGTCTCGTTTCCTTCTCTTCTTCTTCGTCTTAGAGTTGGGTTTGTATGTCATTGGGCACCTCTGCTTTTATCAGCATTTTGTACTGTTAACTCCAAACCCAATGTTTCCTAGTTCCAGTTGCTCGGGTCACCCACTTTATCAATAAAGTCCGATAATCCTTTAATGGAGTCTAGGTGTAACTCTCTAGTCTAGGAGTCTAGGTGTATGGATGATGCCTAAAGAAGTTAATCTAGGGAGGGCAAATGATATTCTTAGCCGTTTCCTCTTGCACATGACATTTCCTGCAGATAGGGTCTTGCTGAAACAGTCCCATTTTATGGAGGTGTTTTCTGAAATAATAGTGCCCAGTTATGAAGCCTACGATTAAGCGTATCTTCTGCCTAGAGCCTCTTAGAATTTCATAGGCAATCCTCGCTGATAATCCACAGATCATACTTTTAGCGTGGATTTCACCAGGAGTGTTGAGCCAAGCTTCATACATCTTCCGTTTTTCCCATCTAAGAACATTGGTTTTTGCGGTCTTCAGATTGATCCCACAAAAAGGTTATGCACCGATGGGAGCAAAAGACAATCCTTGTTTAGCAAGCTCATCAGCCCTTTCATTACCTTCGATACCTTTGTGCCCTGGCACCCATACAAGGATCACCTTGTTTCTAGTTGCCAGTTCTGTAAGAAGGTTTCTACATTCCAAAATCATTTTAGATTTGATTTCGAAAGAACTGAGCGCTTTTAAAGTGGCTTGACTGTCACTAAAAATGAGAATTCGCTTACCGTGGTAGCCCTTCCTCATATTTAGTCGCAGACAGTGGATAATGGCCAAAACTTCTGCCTGGAAGACCGTAGCGTATCATCCAAGGCTTACAGATAGGCTGGTTCTTGGTGACACGCCACATACTCCCAGCCCTGAGAGGCTGTTTTTCAGTAATCCAACCGTGTATCAGATTAGATCTGCTGTTTTAGTTTCGAACATGTTGTTGTCCCATTCATCTCTAATTGGAAAAACTATTTCAAATGTCCTTTCAAACATGTATGACTTTTCCATGATGTCCGAAGGCATCAGGAAAATAGGATCTTGAATTTTCCTGGTAATACCCCTGTGCCCTTTGGCAACAGGTTGGTCGTACCATTGGTTTTGTAGCTTCATTCTGTATGCAGTCATTCGTTCCTTCTCTTAATTCTTCGTGGTCTTCATCTAACCATTTTCACTTAGATTTTATCCAAGTATAAAATAGTGATACCCTCAATTTCATCGAAGATTTCCTACATTTCGGCTAACTTATCTCATTCAAAGATCTTCTGATGGTAAAAATCAATTCATATTACACTTCTTCTCGGCTGTGAATATTTATCGTGATTTTACTATTTCAATTTTCATATTCAAATGACGTACATATTATGAGAAATAGTTTTTATAAAAATACGGCATAAGATTTACTCTTCCTGTTTGTGTTTTATAAATCAATAATATTATTATAGCTATATCGATGTTAAATTTAGATTCATGTGATTTTTTTTATGTTCTTCATCTTTATCACTATAATATTTATATTATTGGAATAAATGGTTATTAAGTTTGTATTTTATGTGTTGAAAATATTTACCAAATCCTGAATATATCATTTAAATAATATTTGTGATGCGAAAAATAATGTCAATAGCATGCGTTATTCTGTCACAGTAAAATAATCAATAAATACAATATGATTTTTACTGTTTTCACTTGAATAAATATTTTTGTATCTAAGTTAAATAAATATAATATGTTTTAGTACTTAATGTAAATGTCAAAATTTATGTCTCTCTTTCTCCCTCTCTCTGTAATATATATATATATATATATATATATATATATATATATATATATATATATATATATATATGTTCCTAATTTGGTCAACAAACACTAATAGAGGTAATTTTCTTTACTATGCAAATTCTTATCTAAACGTGGATAAGTGCAGATTATTCTTGAAGCAGTTTTCAGCTAATAGTTTACGAATCACGTGGTCCCAAGATACCATAAGAAATACATTCAAGAGATACTGTAGATGTTGTAGTACGAATGTTTGAGGCAGATTACAATATAAATAATGTTTCAATTTTGAATTAAGTTATCATAATTTCGAAAATTTTCAATTTCTCGAGATCCTTAAAGGATTAACATTTTGACACTATGTGCAACGCGAATTTAAACTGCGCAGCAAACAATATTTAAGGAGAAGACATTCGAATTCAAAATGACAATATGCATATATTGGCTTTTAAGGAAAAAGATCTTTTAAATCAATGACTTCGATTAGATGGGTCTTGATCTCGGATAAGGTGGACGGTATATCATTTTAATATTGTGATAATCAGTAACACACAGGTTTTCATCAGTTTTTCGTCTGTTATTGAAAAACTGGAAATTACTTCTGTATGTATACGTGAAAGCAGATGTATTAGCGGATTTGCCTAGGATTTTGTTACTGAACTCCATGCTGCTATGTTCAGTATGATAATCTTGAGAGACTGAACGACAACCGACCACCTTTAGTTAAATGCAAAATACTCTATTGTTTAACTTTCCAGTCAGTGGCATGGCTTATTCTAATAAATACCATAGTTGTCAGGAAGCCTCACACCGCAAAACTCTTCTTAAAAATATTTACAATGATTCAATGTGCTTACATAGTTTACCAATTATTCCAATAGAGCATGTTTAGAGCATTTTGTTAGAATGATTCAGTATCTTCAAAATACCGTAAATCTGTAATTCATTACACTGCATGGGCTATCGAAAATCAATTGATATAGCTTGCTGGGGATGGAGAAAAATTAAGAACAACTTTGACAACGCGTAATAGACAACCTTACTGTCCAAGGCTGTTGCAAAACTCTATGATATCCCCCGCGTAAATTGCATTTAGAATTCAATTTTCATGGCTAGAGATTCTTATTCATATGTCACAAAGGAAACTCTTGAAGGAACTCCCGTGTTGCGAGGAAACGCCAAGTAATCTCCCAACCCCCATCCTGACACTGCCCATACAGAATGCAGAAGCGCAACATCCATTTCTAATTATTCAACAGTGGCTGTGATCAAACTCTGCATGTTGCTGTTGTTGTTGTTATCTTGTGCCAACTAGGCTGGCAATATGATTTGCGCTGCTCCTCCTTTCCAACTGAACCGTAATTTGGTGTAGAGTCCGACTTCCTCAGTACACAGATGCCATAGAAATTCTGCATCTTTCGATCTTAGGAAGATTATCTTGCATTAAAATCCAAGGCAATCACTTGTACCGCAACTTGAGGATTAAGTACTTCTTATTTCGTATTGGAAATCACATGTTTGTTTTTGCAAACATCATGTGCGGTATTTTGTGGTTCTCAGTTCTTTTTTATGAACATGTTTTTCTGAAACATTGTATATTCATATTAATTCATTAAGAATGGTGAGATATTAAGCATATCACCAGGTGTAAAATCACGTTTCTATTTAGTGCTGCTTGAAGTTCCATTAACAATGATCAGAAAAAAAGAAGACAAAGGAGAAGAAATTTTCAAACATAAATGGAATATATATATCAACATCTTTAGATTTTGGATACTAACTCGTCAAGAAAGAAGTGGAAAACATTAAACACCGTACTACATAAGCTACTCATAAATATATTTTTAAAATAAATTAAGATATTTTGCGAAGTAAAATTAAAATCATAATTTTTTTACCAACACTATCTTATATTGTTTTGTAAATATCATGCCATTAAAAGTCTAATTGAATATTCATTTTATTACATAAATTTAAAGACGTGAATCATAGTTCGAGAATCATTTTATTTGCGCAGGTTTGGCGAAAGAATTCTTGGCTTTCCAGACAAACAAAAAGCCGCTTGGCGACAAACATGGATCTGCTGCATAGCTGAGCAAATTGTGTCAAGGTTCGCATGTCTATATTTACAAATTATAGCCGCGCTTTTTAGAAATTAAACGCTGATTCAAGATGTGATATTTTCAGTTGAATTCATACATTTTAACTGGAAATTTAGGTGCTATGGAATCATAAATTTATATTGCTTATATCGAAAATAAAATACTCTACAAATTAAAATGAAAGATAAAATTTTGAACTTTCACATTTTCAGAAGCATAAAAGAAATATGATTCATTAGTTTTTAGTTCTCAAATAAAATATTGGAAAGTATAATATGTTATAAGTAAAAGAAAATTATACTGCTTATAATATTGTATAATCTACAAGATTTTGTATAAAATGAAATAAGCGACTATATTTGTCAATATTTATTATTATTAAAAACAGAGTATATAAACAGTTTATCTACAGGAAGTTATGTATCAGTTATTTAATTTAGTATATTATTTATTAATTTTTCCAAAACAATGATTTATCTAAATATGTGAAAAGCCTATAAATCAATTTATTTTACATATGTTTAAAATTTCAAGAGGGCTGGTTATTTTACTTTTTTTCTATTTTTCTGAACTTCTGTGGTTATTTTCTGATTTTTTTCTGAAACATTTATTACCAATCGTGATTTAAAGTACTTCACACTGAAAAAAATAATTTGTTGAAAATATAATAAGAGAAATCGTTTAAGCTTTTTATAATATTTGGTTTGTTGTTTTTTAATGGTCACATTTTGCATATGAAGTCCAAAATAACCGAGATTTAAATGTATATTCTAAACCCCTACAAAAAGCTACAACAGCACTGAGAACAATCCATGAACGATTGAATGAAAAGATAGAGAATTAACCATTGAAATATTAGCTCAGTTATAATAATGCATATTACACACACACTTCCCACCAGTTAGAACTTTCATATGACGTCATAGGATCATCACGGACGAAATTGTCTGTTTACTATCTAGAGGGAAATGTTTGTATTAAGAGGAAAATTAGGAAATGTACATAATCCTTGACGAAGTAGTAATAATCGTTTGGATACTGAAATGAACAGAAAAAGAAATTAGAATTGCATATGAGTATAGAATTGTGGTAAAAAAAGCATTTCTATTTAGGATTTCAATTTTGGCGGGTCTCAAAATGTCTGCTGGAAGATATAGAAAACATATTAACAACCTCAACGTTTTCCGTACTTTTCTTCTTCTTGAAGTGAAAGTATTTAGTTTTCCTTTCCTAATCACTAACCATGACCAAATGATGAGGACCACATCTCAGCTGGTATTCTTTTCCTAGTATTAGATCAGTGGAGTCTTAGATATATACAGCGCATAGAACATTTTAGCCCATAGTTAAGTTACCACAAACTGCAAGCAACCCATTGTTTTGAATCACGTGTTATTGAAGAAGTTATTCGAAGTTATCCATCTAAGCTGGCACATCTTCTTCACTCTATTCAGAATGTTGTTAGTCCCTACAAAATATAAAAGCGCAAAGATTTTGAATGCAGTGTTTCTGATTACTTCAATGAAGATAAGATGGGATTGATTCTTTTGCCAGTTGTCTTTCCACAGCCAGAAACCACAATTATCACAGCTAGGAAGTAGGAGCAAGCTTTTCTGAAAAAGCATTTGTCCACAGATTGTGATATTTTACTTTGGTATTCGGTGAGATTCTAAATCTCATGGCATTATATGAAATGTATAAACGTAAAAAGTAGCCACAACAGACCCTGGCAGTATCGTCAAAAGAAATTTCTGTCCATCATAAAAGTGGTAATGAAAAGGTGGTGCACGTCACTCTCTTGACCTTAAGAGAGTCTCTACCTAAATCATTGAAACAAAACTAATTCTCATTTTCTCATTTCATGTTCCGCTCAATGTCTCTTTACGGTTCGGAATTGCAGGAGAACAGAGATTATTATGAAAACCAAATAATAACTTACAGTTAATCAAAGAAACCAATAGATGTAGTTTGATAACTACAGGTTGGAAATGGTCGTAAGGATGTATGGCATCAAATGAGAAGACAACAGTGGATAAGAATAATACTAAAAATATTTATTTCCCACTCCATTCGAAAGAGAAAAAAATGGTACAAAAATATGAAAATATATTGTACCTGAACAATAATCCCTTTCATGCAAAATAATCATGTTTCAAATGAAAATTAATTCTTATAAGTTCTGTAGCTTTTTTAAATATATCATCACCACTTTTACTAAATGAATTAATTTATTTTGCTCAAAATCGTTCTACTTATTTTGTTATTTATAAGTATGTTTTCTTAATATCATAATTCTCCTTCCAAGTTTGAGATTTATCGGGTTTGAGATAATTATCAGGCAAAAGTAGTTTATTCTAAAACTTGACATAGAAAAATGAAATGGGTCCACTTTTTCAATTTCATGTAACTGATCTTGTCTACAATTTGATATAACTCGCTTGCCCAACAGAGGTTGTGGAAATAAACAGTCACAGGACGTAATAGCTTATGTTATTTCTGCTCCCAACCGTCCAATTTTTTTTTAAATAACAACAGAGCTTTCACTTACATATAATGTATATTTATAAATAAGAATGTTCATTCTTATCAAATAAATTTAGTGCGTTCTGTAATTTAATAAAAACAATGTAATATTTGACACATATAATACAAAAGTATAATACAATAGCATAATACAGAAGTAATATTTGAAAATTTTTATCACTTATTATATTTACATATACTGATTAGAAAGCAATTTACAAAACGTTTTGCGAATACTTAATAACAAATAATAGAAAATTCATCTAATGAATTCATATAATATATAAACTTTCACGCATTTGTTAAATATTTCAAAACTCATAAAGAAATTCTCAAATTACATCAAAATTTGCAAATAAAATTGCATAATATGGACTTTTCTTGGAATGCAAAGAGATTAATTTTAATGAATAGGCAATTATTAAGTGTATATTTTTTGATAAAAATACTTAAAAGTCATTAGATTCGGCATTCCTCTCATAATCATTGGAAAATAGGAGCATAATCAAGAGCTTTGTTACTAAAAATTAAACACAAATATGATTCTAATTTTTACAAAATTTAAACCTAATGTTGAAAAATTTTTGACCAGTGACAAAGGATAAACTAAATTATGTATTTACCTTGTTTGCTCTTTCTCACAAAAATGCAAATTAACGAAAACATAAACACAATATAAATCGTAAATGGTATATAATATTTTCGTTCTTAAAGTATTTTTAATGCCAAATCATAATATGTTTTCGTTTGTGCAGGCTTAGTTAAGACAAATTCTCAAAAAAACCATTGAATTATAAAAAATTACATAAAAAAGATTTGGGAGCAAAATTGTTTTTAAATGAGGATAAACTTGATTTATGTCAAAAACACTATGAAATTATTGCACCTCATTTATACAGCAAAGCATTTAAAATTATAGTGTCAAATAAAGGGCGTAAAAATTATAGAAATATAACTTATATTCATTAATAAATATACATTCCGGTCAAAAATTACACCGATAAAAGTCGACTGAAAAATTTTATAAATTGATAAATAGCTAATCTTTATATAATATTGTGTTCTTATAATTTCAAAATTAAATAAAACTTTAACTCTACATTGGTGCGTATATATATATATACTTACCAGAAAAGTCTGCGTACAAGCGCACAGTAAATATTCTAGAGCTAATAAAATTACATTATACTGTCAAAATTAATTCAATTTTTATATAAAATACTTCTTTGACAACTCCTTAATTATCGGTAAAAACTTCAGAAAGATAGCATATATTGTTTCAAAGAATAATGATAAATAAAAATTGCACAAAAAGCAAAAGTCAGGAAAAATTTGCGTATATATGAGAAAAAAATCTTTAAAAAATAACTTCGATAAACTGTCAATTAATTTTTAATATCTTGTTAGAAAACCTTAATGTCTAGGAACCTCTTCCAATCTCTCAAGCATAGAGTAAACTAGTTTGGCGGTTTCCACAGATGAAATATTTTATTCCATTCTTTCATAATTACTCTTTTCAACATATCTTTCGATGTTATATTAAGTTCCCACAAATCTTGAGTTCCAATAAGTCCCATAAATGTTTGATCTATTTAATTCTGGCGATTGTGGAAGAGTATGCAACTCATTTTTGATACTGTACAACAACCAGAGCTTTACAATGTGGGCAATGTGTTTTGGATCTTGTTGAAACCAAAACGGCACAAATGCCGTATTATCTAATAAGCCAAATTCTGGAATTAGATATTTTTTGGCGGATTTTCTTATGTATATGGCAACCTCATTTTTATTACATCATACATATGGAGACCTATAAGAATTATGCAGAAAATTCTATTTTGGTTACCATAGTATTTACATCATCACGCACGTCACGATATGTCATCTTGGCAACATTTCTTCATCGCCAAACAAATTCAGAATTTGGAATCATGGATTATACGGTACCTGTGTCACCAAAAGTCATCACCAAGGTTCAAATCTTGTGCACTCTGTTTCAAAATTTCCTTTAATATGTATTTAGAAATCCCATATGATGTAATGAAGAGTGTATAAAAGTTAATCGACCTACTTCACTTTCTGCCATGGATCCCGAAATCCTTAAGCCACCCCCATCATATTTATCTGTAGATACAAGATTTTTTGCTTTTCAAAAGCTGTTTCTTCACCTATTTACGCCCTTTGATGCCAAAGATATGAAATCTGGTTTCATCAGACAATATTATTTTTTCCCAAAGAAGGTTTATTTGCATACTCACTGGCAAATTTTAAACATTTTTGTTTGTTGATATTTGAAGTATATGAATTTATGGCCATGATACACGGATTTTTTTCAGAATTTTTCTTATAGTATTTTCATGAAAATATTTTTTAAACCTTTTTCTAATATCAATTACTATTTGAGATGCAGTAATCTTTGGAATTTAACGTACAGATTTCAAGATGCATCTCTTTTCTCGTAACGTCAGTTTAGATCTGCGGCCACTCTGATGGAATGAGATAACAGATTTCGATGACTTGTAACAACTGATCACTCTTTGGATGGAAGAATGAATTCTTCTAACTATTTTGCAAATTTTTCGAAGAATTTTACCTTCATATTTTAGTCTTATGATGACTTTCCTTTCGTCCATAACAATCTCTTTTCCTTTAGAATCCATATTAAGTATACTTATTTGCAAGTACTAATGTATCACAGCAACCAATCAATATTTTTTATTCTAGTCTTTGTATTGCTACCGGAGTTAAAATGAGAATGTAGTAAAAGTAAATTTATACGATATTTTATTTTAAACTTTTAAACAAGCTCATGGAAGCTAAAAAATGGAGATTAATTTGCAAATGTCTTTGTAATTTGTACTTTGGCAAGTATATATATATATATATATATATATATATATATATATATATATATATATATATATATATATATATATATATATATATATATATATATATATATATATATATATATATATATATATATATATATATATATATATATATATATATTTATACGTACCAATCTGTTAGTGCTCACATTATGCTTACTAAGTGTTTAATCTAAGAAATTTTAATTGATCCTATCAGTGAAAACATTCAAAGGTGGTTGAATTTTCTTAATTTAGAAGCAAGGATCAAGCATTGGAGTCCACAACGCTTAAGCTACCACTCCCAATCACTTGTCGATATTATTTCACATAGAGAACACTGCTACCACAACTCATTTTAGGTGCCGGAATTACAGAGCAGGCACAAATATTCGAAATTCTGTTCTCACAGTGTTGCCACACAGCGAAATAAATCCTTGCGAGAAAAAAAATAAGAAATGTATTGTTTTAATATAATTTTAGAAATCGTTTAGGATATGAAATAAAAAAATTGAAACCTAAGCTTTTTATTAAATAGAATTTAAAAATATATTAGATAATCACAGATTTTTATCTAGGACTATTACATGTCATTCATCGAGTTTTGAAGTTTTATAGTTTAAAATATATGAAGAATACATTGTACAAAAAAACACACACACACACTTGTCGAATGAACATTATTGTTAATTATGTGTTTGGATGTGTATGAATCAAATTTAATTTAATTATTAATGTTTGTCTCGTATCACGTAAATAATACATAGAACATTTGTAATAATGTATAAAGAACTTAAAAATATGCTCTTCCATACAATATAGAACCTACTATTTTTGTCTAATATTTTGTGCAATGCGTTTATTTAAAAAACAAATGAATCAATTGTAATCACTCTTTATTCTAACAAGTTTACCAAAATAGCGACAATAAATTCACTTTAAAAATTTCGAAAATATATCATTTATGATAAAATTTATCAAAACAGTAAATAGATTTTCATTTAATTAAATGTAAAAATATCCTTGTTTAAATACAATATTCCTAAAGTGAAAAAAAATTTCTTAAGAATTTCTAAAATATTTTTCTGACCTAAAATAATATACAAAATACATATAAAATTAAATTTTAATTACATTAGATAACTTCGATGTAAAGTAATTTTGAATAGATTCTTTTATAAATAAAATTAATCAAAGATATATCATTAAAAACAATTGTATTTTAAATATTTTCAAATAAATAGTCGGTGATATTAGAGTACTTAGTGGGAGAAAATTTGCACGAGAGAAAAATATTTCAATATATGACTTTATTTACTTTATAAAAGTACCCAATTTTAGTACTCCTCAAATGATAAACCTCTAACATTCATTTCATGACGTCATACTATTACGTCATGGAATGTTTATACATTGTTACTCAATGTGTCACTTCAATACTAAATGTTTCTATTTAAATGCATAGTAATATAAAAGTTGTGCTCGTATGTTACAAGCAAAATACACCAATAATTCAACTTCAAGGTAATTTGCAATTTAATAATAAAATATATTTTATTGCACTAATAAAAATCTGATATAAAATATCTCTTCAGTTTAACAGCATAATTCTATGTCATAATAAAATAACTTATGAATCAGTATTTCTTCAGTAACATTAATCAGAAAGAAAAAGAGGAATTAAATTAGAAATCTAAATATATTAATTTCTATAATGGATACTGTTTAGTCATTATAGAATCCTAAATTTTAGTTATAATGCCTCTTCTAAAGGGACAAGTAATAACAAATTACTGAAATAAAGGAATAGGTTTGTTTTAAAGTTCATTTCTAATTTACTAATATATGCAGGGAAGCCGCCCAACCAGTCTAGTGGTCAGCGTGCCTGACTACGGATAGAGAGGTTCTGGGTTTGAATCCGTTTCGGGTATGGGTTGTTCTTTCACTCTCTCCATGTCCTTTCCTTGTCTGAATGAGGTGTGAATGGTTGCCTACCCTATAAACTAATACCTATGGCATGTGTGTACTGAGGAAGTCGGACTCCACACCGTATTACGGTTCAGTTAAAAAAGTGGAGCAGCGCACCCCATATTGCCAAACCAGCTGGAACAAGACAGCAACAACTACAATACTGGGATCTGTGGAATATAGGTATACTCTGAACCATATAGAGCAGCGCTATTTTTCAATATAAACTGTAGTATCGCTTTTACAGTCTAACAATAAATTTACGAATTAAAATATTTGTTATTCACAAATTATTTTACATAAAGACCCAAAACTATCTAAGTAAAAACACTGTTGAGATACAAGAATTGATGTTTGCCAAAATGTTTGTAATCAATGTCATGTTTGTTGAGGTAAAACAATTAATGATTTCTCAGATAGCAAAATTTTCGTCAATTATTGCTTTTACTATGTATACGAAATGCAAATTTTTTTTATTCATTCTGCACATTTATAAGTTTTACTTAATTAGTAAAGCTGATTTAATTCTGCAACAAATAAATTAATTTTTACAGCCGCCATTTCTTTGTGAAAAGAGCTTCTTCCTATTAAGACGGCTATTAACAACACAATTTTTTATCACACAATATAGAATCTTTTTAGCTTTAAATAACTGCGCGCGTGCAAAGGAACTTTTACTAAACATGACTAATAAGAACCATATAAAAATTTACATTCTGCTATTTTTATTGGAGCGTGTTTATTGACTTTTATAACAAATAAATTTTCCTTCTGTATTTAACTGTTTCGTGCTGTAATTCTATATATATCTATATATATATATATATATATATATATATATATATATATATATATATATATATATATATATATATATATATATATATATATATATATATATATATATATATATATATATATATATATCATTGAAGGACAAAGATAATGTTATACAAGACATTGATTAAACCAGTTCTAAACTACGCCTCACAGACATGGACCTTGACGATGAAGGAAGAGAAAACATTGGCGATTTTTGAGAGAAAGGTCCTAAGAACTATTTTTGGTGCTGTCTTGGAAAATAACACCTGGCGAAAAAGGTATAACTTTGAACTGTACAAAATCTATGGAGAAGAAGTCATCATGAAATCAATAAAACTATCTAGAATGAGATGTGACAGGCCACCTCATGAGAATGAGTACAGAAAGAACACCAATATAGGTCTTCAACACCACCCCTTTCTGTAGTAGACCAAGAGGAAGACCCAAAAAAGATGGAAGGACTGCCTGGAAGAAGACTTCAACATACTTAAAGTCAAGAACTGGAGGTCGATTTCTAGAAAAGGGGCGGAATGGACAGAGACTTCTGAAGAAGGCCAAGGCCCACAAAGGGCTGTCGTGTCAATGCTGCTGCTGATGATGATGATATATATATGTGTGTGTGTGTGTGTGTGTGTGTGTGTGTGTGTGTGTGTGTGTGTGTGTGTGTGTGTGTGTGTGTGTGTGTGTGTGTGTGTGTGTGTGTGTGTGTGTGTGTGTGTGTGTGTGTGTGTGTGTGTGTGTGTGTGTGTGTGTGTGTGTGTTACTTTTAACTTTAATTTCGTATATTTTACAACATTCAATATTTTCATTTTTACTCCGTCTTTTTTGTATTCTGATATGTTTTAATTTACATTTCATTGAAAACTTTTAATTTCTCTAAAAATATTTTTTGGTTTCTGCCCTTCTAGTGACTTTTAAACTTATGTCTGAAATGTCTTTACAACTTCAGTTAAAATACAACATTCCAATGGTGTAAAGAACTTTAAGCGATTTCTGTTCATAATAAAACTAAATTAAATACTTTTAAATGATATCCGCATATAAAAAATGTTTTTTTTCAAGAAGATATTTATTTTAAATTTTTATTTTAAATACTTTCAAATAAAATGTCAGAAAAGCATTGTGATATTATGAACAATGTATTCGAAAAAAATAATAAATACATATAAGCAAAAAATATTTCTGAATATGTGACTTTATTAAGCCATTAAACAGCGTTTCCAAAATCTCTCTCTAATAACAAAATATAATCACACTATTAATCAGTGATATCATCTATTTTTTGATATATTCTGCTTTTTGCTATACATAAACGCTAATATTTCTATTTATGTGTATAAAAAGTCAGGGTGTGTGTAATATATATATACATATATATATATATATATATATATATATATATATTCAGCATAAACTATATATACCATTAATTCAACTTGCACTAAAATAAATAAATATTAAAATTTTCCATTTTAAAAGCATTATAAAACATTATAACGATATGTGTTATAAATTAATTTTTCTTCTTTTACTTAGATTAGAGAAAACTTAGCTTTTAAGTATATATATATATATATATATATATATATATATATGTAAGTCGATGAATTAATCAATATTTTCCTGTAAGTATTGCGAAAATGAAATTTATATAATGTTAAATTTTTTTTAATTTTACAATATTTTATGTAATTAACTACTCATAAAACTATGTGGAATCAAAAAAGCTTTTGTCAGACTGTAAAAATGAACGATGTTATAAAACAAGGAATTTTTCAACATTTAGCCTTTTATTTTAAACACGCATCGAAAACGATCCGTAATGGCACCGAAGTTAAAGAAATTATAAAATTTATTTATTTTTATTTATAAAAATTTTTTAGAAAAAAGAAATTATTTTTATTTATAACTTTTTAACTCTCATTTTTAAAACATACTGGACTTTCACTCGTTCTATTAGCAATCAACAATTATAAATTTTATTGAAATATATACTGCAGAAATGAAAACATTATTTTTTTTGCAATTCCTTTCATTTTTTAAATAACAGAAAAATATTCATAGCATAAATTACTTTGTAAATAACACACATTTCTCAGTGAAAACAGCATGTAAAATTTGGTCAGTTACATCACTCGCTTTTTACTGTGCAACGAATTTTTTATTGTTTTATTTCCTTTTTCAGCATAAATTTTGATTAATATATTTTTATTCGGTAAGGGCAATTTTAATGTGTTTTTTTAAATTTATACTGCAATAAAAATGATTAAATTGCTGTAAAATATTTCCCTCGCAAAAAATTTGTGTATCTCCTCTATTTGTCAATCAAAAAGCACACAAATTTAAGCTACTGTAAATCATTCAATTTTCATCTTTTCAACAGTGAATCGTTTCT
The DNA here is from genome assembly GCA_037975125.1 of Latrodectus hesperus. Classification (NCBI taxonomy): domain Eukaryota; kingdom Metazoa; phylum Arthropoda; class Arachnida; order Araneae; family Theridiidae; genus Latrodectus; species Latrodectus hesperus. Next base: position 2,064,394 of record CM075856.1, read on the forward strand.
TTCATCAATCTTAGCTAATTTTTAGAGGCTGCGTAAGTTCTTCTTTGCAATAATCTGTATGTTGGTTTCAACGATTCATATAAGCCAAATTTGCTTACCTTATTTTAAGCACTTTTCTGTAAGTACAATTACATTTCAGGAAACAGACGTTAAACTGGATATATATAAGTATTTATGTATATGTATATAGGTAAAAGTACTTGAATTCACAGCTATATCTGCCTCTAAGTGGTATGATCCAGTTTTTTCTAATAAAAATTCAAATTTTAAACCATCGAATTGCCTCATAAAGCGATGTAAAATAAAGAGGACAGGAATAATCTGCATACTCTTAATGGATTTTGAATTCTCTTATCTACGTCGTCTTCTCCAGCTCATATCCATTAAGTAGTAGTCATAAAGTAGTCACCTCCAGCGTGTAAACAAGTAGTAGACGGTGGACTCATTAGCTTAAAATTATGAATTCTATTTCATTGAATTCATTAAGGTAAATGTCGATCGCCCCTATCGGCTTACATCACTGCAACCGCACTCAGTAACCTTGTAACGTGATCAGTTCCACTCCGTGACTAAACTGTCACATTTGATCCTAATCAACTACACTTGGCTGATTTTTACTCAGCTACACTGATTTGCATTTGGCGTGAAATCTCGGAGTCATTAATGCTGTTTATAAATTATGCAAAACATTGTAGTCTGAAAGATAATAGTTTTAAAAGATCACTTCTCAACCAGTAGTGGCAACTTCATTGCAAATTAATAAAAGAATTATGGTTTGGCACACCAAAACTTAAACGTTTGTTCTTACTTTTTCATTAAATAATGATTTTAGAGAGTTTTTGTTAGCGATGTGATTAGTCATTCATGGTCAATCTATTATTATTAGATGTGGTTAGATAATATATGTTTCTTAATAAAAATCAGATACATTTTTGACAGATGGTATAGTATACTTCTAATTATCTTACAATCAATTATGAAACACTTACATTATCCAACTGTTTGTATACCACATATTTTACTTTTACTACTTTGATCTAAGTTCAGAGTTAAATACACATTTATTCTGATCATATATCAATCAATTTCTCTGTATTATTAAAACAAAATCAAGTATTGGTTCGCCAAAACCTAACTGCTTTCTGTTTTTGTAATTTCAGATTTTTTTTTTTAATTTTCTCTTTATTTTTGACATTTTACTTATATTAAGATAACTTTATTTTGATTGATTTCGTTTGTCTGTTGCTCCAGAATCATTTTTTTACAGTCAAGAATTCAGGATTTTTCACTTAAAATGGAATTTCAAACAATAAAAACCAAGAAGGAAGATAGGATTTTAACCCATGAATTGCTGAACCAAAAGCCCGCTCGGTAAATACACTTGCTATTTTACTTTATCATCGTGTATTAGGTAGTCGAATAACCGAAATTTGCCTCAAGCCTGCCAGGACACTTTTTATTGACCTTAACTTTTTACTGTAACTATCTAGAATGAGATGGGCAGGCCACCTCATGAGAATGAGTACAAAGAGAACGCCAATAAAGGTCTTCAACATCACCTTTTTCTGTAGTAGACCAAGAGAAAGACCCAAAAAGAGATGGAAGGACTGCCTGGAAGAAGACTTCAACATACTTAAAGTCAAGAGCTGGAGGTTGATTTCTAGAAAAGGGGCGGAATGGCAGAGACTTCTGAAGAAGGCTAAGGCCCACAAAGGGCTGTCGTACCAATGCTGATGATGAACTTTTTATTGTTCTTTACTTACAATTTAGGATTTCAAAGTATTTTAAATAATATTTAACAGTAGGTTTAAGAGGAAAAGGCTATAGGTTTGATATTAGCCTTAATTGAATAAATGTAAAAGTTGTGTTATTGCCTCTTGCTTAAATGAATGCTTAGGAATCAACATGATTTGTACTTTTGTTGAAACGTATATTCACCACTACTTACGAAATTATTTCTCGGATGGATTTAAGCAATTAATATTGAAAATAAAACCTTACAGTAGCTTTCATCTGCTTCGCAGTGTTAAATTCTACGATTTGTATGCATAGAAATAATAAAATAAGTTTTTATTTAGCTTATTCAATCACTTAGATTAATTTACATATTTCTGATCCAGTGCTACTTATTTTCAGAGATTTTACATATTCAAAATCATACAATTAAGAACCTGTACATATTTTCAGGAATTTGGAAGCAATCATACCTCAACAACAGAAGTTTCAATAAGCTCAACGTTTACATATGGTTAATAAGGCACTTCACCAGGCTAACGAAATATTACTTCGTACAGTGTTTTAAGAATTAATTTTAAGCGCAAAGTTTGTTGAAAACGGCAGAAATCGCCAAGTTGGAGACAACTTCGGTAACATTTGAGACCTAGCAGTTTTCCTGATCTAGATGTTTCTATACCTATAAATTTTTAGAATGATTCTCGACATTGCTGAAAAGAAATTGTTGTTGTTACTAATGACACTTGGACAAGCCAAGATCGCTATGCCTTGGCTATGTGAATTTAAGTCCATTGGGAGCGTCTTTCGTTTAATCAGAGCACCATGAAGGTGAAAGTACGACTTTTGCTCTTTAAATCCTCTGATAGATGGCAGCACCAGAGGATCTACTCCCTCAATTTTGGCATTGATCTGAAAGGGAAATAAGTTTCTCCAGACCATTGCACCCATGGTAACTGTTCAACGACCGACACAGGACTTTCGATTCCACAGATTTAACGAGCACGTATATCGCATGTACTCTGTGGGTTTTTGGTGGCATTGGGAATCGAACCCCACCCTTCCTGATGGAAGACCGATATCTTATCCACTAGGCTACCACGGCCCTTAAAGAAAGACCCCAAAAGAAATTAAGTTCAGTAATTAGTCTCTCTGATTGATTTGCGTCGAATTGGATGTGTGTTGGGAGCACTTTAGTCAGAAATATAATAGCACGCGCATGTTATATTGCGGTATACAACTTTCTTGTATTGAAAGAGGAATGCTTTCCTGATTAATAAAATTGACATTTTATTATTGCCCTTATTTATTTCAATAAATATCTTTTGTTCTGTCTGGGGAAGATCTTTCAATCCGAGTATCCTAAACTCGCAACAATTTATGTGTCCCTAACATATTTAAATCTAAATAAAATCATTATGAAAAAGTACACTGGTATCATATTTTATAACCTGATATTATCAAACTTAAAAATTAATGATAAAAAAATCATTTAAAAAGTTGCTTATAATCATTTGACTCTTTCACTCCACAAATGAAATGAGTGTTTTTTGCGTCATAAGTTTCATTCATTTTGAGAAAAAAAGAAAAAAAATACTTTTTTTTGCAACCGCGGGCACTTGGGGAACGAATCCTATGGCACAACAAGGCCAGAAACTGCTACTCATTTGTCGTTACCCAATCAATTTGTCGTTACCAATTGAATATCAATAATACAATTTCCATCCGAGTTACTGCTACATGTGTATTACGAAGATGAATTGGGTAAGAATTGCGAAATTAAATGACATCCACTGACAGATTAGCTTATAAATCACAATTACCGATGTAGTCTAAAGAAATTGCGTTGTTGTAGTTAATATCGGTACTATCTAGCATAGCTAGACAATCCTCATGCATCCGAAAATAATGAAAATGTCTAAAAAAGATGAGGGTCCCACGGGACCTTGTCCTTGTTATAATTGACACTAGAAAAAGACGGATACATGTTTCGAGAGAGAAATGAGCTTCTTAGATTGAGAGAGAAAGACCCGAAGGCCAAGGGTAACAAAGGCAGAAATGTGACTTTGACCAAGGAGCCTGTCTGTTTCAGCTGGAGGAGTAAATTCTCGATATACTTCACCAACTACACATAGGAACACTCCTTCGCCACTAATAGGCAACAGACGAGTCTTGAATAAAACAGTGATGATAATAAAGGAGTTAAATCCTACGCATTTATTGATTAAAATATCAATATTGTTTCCTTAAGTTTCAAATCAGTGATCAAAACATTTCATAATAAGCGAATGTCCTGAACTCTGAAATTCACTAAACATTTAACAGGTTGAGAAAAAAACTAATACTATCAAAAACACTTCATACTTTTGACCTATAGTCATGTGACCAGGAAACCAGATTGAGGTTTCAACTAGATTTTTATGACGGACTTTGACAAGAATTACACTTTACTGCATACCACTAGACATGCATTAGCCCTTACAATAAATTAACATCAACTTCTCTTCATGATAATTGTTCTTCGGGTGGAAGAAGATAAAAAAATAGATTTAGATTTTCTAATTGGGCATCTATGTGCATTTAATATAAATAGCACAGTAGTGGTGGTCTATTCCTTACACCACAAATATTGCCTGCAATCAATATTTTCTTTATCTTAATGAAAATCAGCTTCAGGCCATTTGGGACTGTTTATAAGGAGTTAACGTTTAATCTTTGATTTAGACCTGCGGTAGTAAACTTAGTTCTTACCATCCTTTAGTGGACAGTTTAACCTTTCATTCTGATAATAGGAGCTTTGCACAATATTTATGCAATCAAATTATGATGGAGAATATGTTAAAATGAATACATACTTCAAAATGAACGTCATTTGTTTTTTACTGAAAATACGTAATATAAATAATAAGTTACATAAAAGTAACTCAGCACCACAATAGGTGATAGCACTCGATAGGTTTAAAGTACAATTAAATATAGTTTTGTGTGCTGCAGTTCAAAGAATGACTTCAAATCGTATTCTTCGAGCTGTAGCCAACAAGGCAAAGCACATCATCGAATGTTTGAGAATATTATCGATGTTTCTTTTGTTAGTAAAACGATTTCTTATTTAAGGACCAAAACATTGGTATGGGAAGCCATTTTCCATTAACTAGTTAACAATAGAACAGAAGAAAAAGCAAAATGAAAAAAATAAAACCAAACATCCACTTTATGTTTCAAATTGGCAAGATTAAATTAAATTTTTAAAAATTTCATCAATTAATATAATTTTAAATTAATATTTATAAATAATCTCTTTTCATACTAAATTAAATTACAACCTGAATTTGTGGATGAAGAATAGAAAAATTAAACTTCCAACCGAATGAAATTTAAACATTAATAGAATATTTTTATTGACTACTCGAAACATATAAAATCTATTGCATTTGATAAGGCCTTTGTATTTTGACAAATTCCATCTTCATTGGAAAGTGGAAACCACCATAAAGAAATGTCGCGCTGAGACATCAATTTCATTTTTGGAATGTGAAATAAAATAGAGAAATGACATTACAGTACATTTTAAGGTATAGTTTAAATGCAGTGGAAATCTCCAGAAAGAGATAGGAATGTAATCTTAGATACCAATGTCGTCATTGGATTGTGGTATAAAATTTTGAGAAATGGCATCACAGTACGTACATTTTAAGGTATATCTCACACCATTACTGGCAAGATATTGTACAGCTTTAATACGATTTAAATATAGAAATGAAAAATTGCGAAAAAATAATCCAATGACATAATGGCCATTATATCTACTGACATCAAACGGTACAGGATTCTCTGAGGACAAGTCCCTCGGGTTCAGGTGAGTACCCGATAGGTGCAGCGGACGATAAATGGATTATCAATTTGGCAGCTATAGCGAAATAGTTCTTAACAACATATTTTCTATGAATTCCTACTAGAGCGAAAGTTTTTATCTTTATGGCGTCCCGTTCGCTCTAATGGAAATGTTAACGGTACAGCTCGACATAGAATCCGCTAGGAATGCTATCAAAATGAAGTGAAAGTTGTCTTCGCGATATATTGCGAACTGTGTGCCACGAAATCGATAACTGAAATGTTAACCTAACAAGTGAAAGTTATGAATTCTAAGTTTTTTTAGAATTCATTAGAAACTAGCTTCTGTCATGATGAAGTGGTTGAGATTTGAAAGAATTCTTAGGATATTTAGAGGCAAAAAATGTTGTATGTTTCTTAAATATGGTTGAATGCTGGCGGGAAGATAAGTAAAAATGCTTAATTCACTCCATGTAACGTCACATATAAATCAAGTGATTTACAAAGTTTTGTCAACTTTTATTAGAAGTTAAATATTAAAATACATCTGTCAATTTTTAATGACAATTTAAGATAAATGGTTAAAAAATTAACATCATATATATATATATATATATATATATATATATATATATATATATATATATATATATATATATATATATATATATATATATATATATATATATATATATATATATATATATATATATATATATATATATATATGCGTATATACTTTAAAACGTTTTTGAAGAAACTATTACATATATATTTTCGTAAAAAATTTTAGAGAAAATTAAATTAATACATTTTTAATTTCTTAAAAATTCCTTACTAATTTTTTGAAATGTTTTATTTTAACAAATTTAAATAAATATATATTGATGTTTTCTTTCAAAAAACAGAAAGGGAAAGTTTGGTACTATTTTAATTCATTCATTGTCGTGTGCCAGCTAGGAGCAACATAGGGTGCACTGCTCCACTTTTCCAACTGAACCATATTTTTGGTGTGGAGTCCGACTTCCTCAGTACACACATGCTATAGGGACCCGTTTATAGGGTAGGCAACCATTCACACCTCATTCATACAAGGAAAGGACAAAGACAGGATAGATAGAGAGAGAAAGTACATCCATGCCCGAACCGGGATTCGAACCCAGAACCTCCTTATCCACAGTCAGGACAAGATTGGTCGGCGTGTTATTTAAATAAATAAGTATTTATATTTCTCTCTAAAATGTTCTTAATTGACTTAAATAAGGATGTATTAACACATGTATATTTTCTAAGAGACTATTAAGGGAATTAAATGAAATGTACATTATGTTTCTTAAGAAAAATAAAATTATTTAATATATTTTAAGAGAATTTATAAAATATATTTATATATGATTTTTTAAACACAACTTTTCTTGGGTGATTTTAAAAATATATATACATATAAATGCCCTTGAAAAAAAATAACTTTTCAGATATTTAAATAAATGTATAAAGTTTCACTTTTAGAAAATTTGTTGTAAGTACTTGCTACCCTCAAAAGACGTATATGTGTGGTTTCTAAAATTATTTTTGAGTAAATTTTTGTCTCGAAAGTTAGAATTTTCATTGCCATTACCAGAAGCATCACTTTCTTCATGAGAGTTCTCTAATTCATTGTCACTTTCATCAGATAACTTATCTACTTCAGTTTCCTCATTGCTTTCCACGTCTACTTCAAAGAGAACTTTTGTTCTTGTTGTTTCTATAGTTACGAAACTGTCAAAAGTTATAGCTAAAAATGGAGACTGCGCAGTAGACTGAGCAGATAATTTGAGCCTACTACGCTAATGGAAGCTAAGAAAAATAACACATTGATCACAGAATTCAAACAAATTAACTCAAGGTAATTTGAAGTTTTAATAAAATAGACAATTCTGGAGTGTTTTTTTTTTTTTTGAAGGTCTGAACAGTTAAAACCTAAATTTATGCGAACTCACTTCAAAGTGTTAATACAACTGTATAAATACATTTAGTTGGCAATATTTGTAATACACACACAAGCATTTGTTTCTTAATCATTTAAACCATGGGTTACCAAACTTTTTTTCTCGTGGGCCACTTTCAAAGTTTTACTAATTTCGGTAGACCCCTGTCTGCTACATCTCTACTGTGTTCCCAAAACTCCTGAAAAATATCACCAAAAATTGGAGATGTTAAGAAGAAAAAATATTAGCACATTTTCTTGTGTCCTATTTACTGAAATAATACTTGAAATAGTATGCAAAATTAAAAATATATCAAAATTATAAACATTTATTACAATATACAATAAAAATATATATAACAAATAGGCAGATATTTACTTTTTCCGGCACTGCAAACACTGACATCGATTTACTCACAGTTACACTTTTATATTCAAAATCCTGGAAATAACGTTCAAAACGTTCAATTCAAAATCCTGGAGTAACATTTTGTTCATGGCATTCGTATTTATACTAATGTAGATTGCAAGCACAGCGCAAGTCGTATTTCATCCCTTTACAGGTCTAAACAAGCGTCCCGGGTGCACGGGCTGCTCTTTGCAAGTCTCGACATGTGGTGTACACTTGTACTATTATCTATTGTTCAATTCAATTCTGTGTTTGAACCGACTCTCAAATATTTTTGAGTACCTACCAAGTGAAGGATGCTACTTGTCTACGTTGATAAGTAAATCCGAGCCCAAACTTTTGTTCTTTACTATGAAAACCAGAATATTTTTCGTGGACCCCCACTTACAAATTGTGAAACCCTGTTTTCTTTTACGTCTATATAGACCCCATGTGGTCTCCTATGGACCCCTGGGGGTCCACCTGGACTACTTTGGGGGAACCTATGATTTAAACTTAAAAAACGTACCAGCAAAAAATGAGAAACTTGGAAGAATAAAGTTAAAATTAACTATATTAAAAAATTAAATATTAAAAATCTTACAATTGTTGTCTTTACAGTAAAAACTATTGAAGGAAGTTTTGAAAATAGTTTTGGAAACGTATTAATAATTTGATAAAGAATATTCAGTATTGTTTTTGGAGAATTTCAATTGCAATTAAAGCATTCCAACCTAATTAAATAATGAGTAGCTAGTTGTGCTATAATATTTTTTTTAAAACGTTTTGAAAATAATTTTTAATATGATATAAATTCTTACATATTTTTAATTAGTGATAAACTATGCATAAAAAAGCTGATTAATTTTTTTGTTATTAATTTTTCTCTACAGAAAATAAACTCTCATATATCGGTATGTGTGTGTTTAATGTTGTTGTTTTCTTGTGTTAGCTAGTCAGGCTATATGGGATGTGCTATACTCCACTTTTCCAACTGAACCGTAATTTGGTATAGAGTCCGACTTCCTCAGCACACACATGCCATAGGTACCCGTTTATAGGGTAGGTGATCATTCACAACCCCTTCATACAAGGAAAGGACAAAGACAAGAGACACAGGGAAAGTGCATTTATGCCCAAACCGGGATTTGACAGGTGGTACAGACCTCCCTATCCGCAGCCTGGCAAGTGTTCGTTTAAATTCAATATTAAATTTAAATGAATTAAAAGGCTAGAATAAGTTCTATATGTAAATACAGCCTAATTCCTACAATACTAAATTTATGAATACTCCCTAAATTTTATTCGTAAACTGAAATAAATTGCTGGCCTTAAAATGCAAACCTCAGCGAATTTCTAAGACCTTTTCAAGTACTTTGAATAACTTGTATCATTTTCTAAGGCTTATTCTAAATAAATTGATAAGACTTTCAGCAATTATCGATTATGTATACTTTTTGAGATTCACGTATACATTATAGATAATTTTAGCTATGCGATGAATAAAATGCTGTTCGCGGAAATTATTTTTTGCATCAAATTCTTGCCACATAATAGCAGATTCTTTCAAAATTATGAAAATAAAGAAGCAATCGATTCCAATAATAAATATATATAAGGTATATATCCAGAAAGTTTTCGCAACCCATAGAGAGGGAATGAGGTCACCCTCCCAAACACGGATCGCGGTAAATGATGCTGCACTTTGCTGATACTAATGGGAAGCCGAATAAACCTATTGAGCCACTGCCGCTTATCCACTTGGTACAAGTAATCAAAAAGAAATCATCTCGTAGTCAATCAATCCACTTGATTTAACAATCATTCACTCTTGCAGCTCATCCACTTAGTGCATGTAATCACAAAGACATCATTTTAGGGTCAATCCATCCACTTGGTACAACAATCATATACTTTTGCAGCTCATCCACTTGGTACAGGTAATCACAAAGATATTATCTCATGGTCAATTCATCCACCTGATTTAACAATCATCCACTCTTGCAGCTCATCCACTTGGTACAAGTAATCACAAAGACATCATTTCATGGTCAATCCACCCACTTGGTACAAGTAATCACAAAGACATCATTTCATGGTCAATCCATCCACTTGGTACAACAATCACCCACTTTTGCAGCTCATCCACTTGATACAAGTAATCACAAAGACATCATCTCATGGTCAATTCATCCATATGATTTAACAATCATCCACTCTTGCAGCTCATCTACTTGGTACAAGTAATCACAAAGACATCATTTCATGGTCAATTCACCCACTTGGTACAACAATCACCCACTTTTGCAGCTCATCCACTTGATACAAGTAATCACAAAGACATCATCTCATGGTCAATTCATCCATATGATTTAACAATCATTCTCTCTTGCAGCTCATCCACTTGGTACAAGTAATCACAATGACATCATCTCATGGTCAATTCATCCACCTGATTTAACAATCATCCACTCTTGCATCTCATCCACTTAGTACAAGTAATCACAAAGACATCATTTTATGGTCAATCCATCCACTTGGTACAACAATCATCCACTTTTGCAGCTCATCCACTTGGTACAAGTAATCACAAAGACATCATTTCATGGTCAATTCATCCACCTGATTTAACAATCATCCACTCTTTTAGCTCATCCACTTGGTACAAGTAATCACAAAGACATCATCTCATGATCAATTCATCCACCTGATTTAACTATCATCCACTCTTGCAGCTCATCCACTTGGTACAAGTAATCACAAAGACGCTATTTCATGGTCAATCCATCGAAGCTCATCCACTTGGTACAAGTAATAACAAAGACATCATCTCATGGTCAATTCATCCACCTGATTTAACAATCATCCACTCTTGCAGCTCATCCACTTGGTACAAGTAATCACAAAGACATCGTTTCATGGTCAATCCATCCACTTGGTACAGCAATCATCCACTTTTGCAGCTCATCCACTTGGCACAAGTAATCACAAAGACATCATCTCATGGTCAAGCCATCCACTTTGTACAACAATCATCCACTTTCGCAGCTTATCCCCTTGGTACAAGTAGTCACAAAGACATCATCTCATGGTCAATTCATCCACCTGATTTAACAATCATCCACTCTTGCAGCTCATCCACTTGGTACAAGTAATCACAAAGACATCATTTCATGGTCAATCCACCCACTTGGTACAACAATCACCCACTTTTGCAGCTCATCCACTTGATACAAGTAATCACAAAGACATCATCTCATGGTCAATTCATCCATATGATTTAACAATCATTCTCTCTTGCAGCTCATCCACTTGGTACAAGTAATCACAATGACATCATCTCATGGTCAATTCATCCACCTGATTTAACAATCATCCACTCTTGCATCTCATCCACTTAGTACAAGTAATCACAAAGACATCATTTTATGGTCAATCCATCCACTTGGTACAACAATCATCCACTTTTGCAGCTCATCCACTTGGTACAAGTAATCACAAAGACATCATTTCATGGTCAATTCATCCACCTGATTTAACAATCATCCAATCTTTTAGCTCATCCACTTGGTACAAGTAATCACAAAGACATCATCTCATGATCAATTCATCCACCTGATTTAACTATCATCCACTCTTGCAGCTCATCCACTTGGTACAGGTAATCACAAAGACGTTATTTCATGGTCAATCCATCGAAGCTCATCCACTTGGTACAAGTAATAACAAAGACATCATCTCATGGTCAATTCATCCACCTGATTTAACAATCATCCACTCTTGCAGCTCATCCACTTGGTACAAGTAATCACAAAGACATCGTTTCATGGTCAATCCATCCACTTGGTACAGCAATCATCCACTTTTGCAGCTCATCCACTTGGTACAAGTAATCACAAAGACATCATCTCATGGTCAAGCCATCCACTTTGTACAACAATCATCCACTTTCGCAGCTTATCCCCTTGGTACAAGTAGTCACAAAGACAACACTTTTTGTTATACTATAAAGGGGAAGATTCTAGAAGCAAGGGGCTATACAAAAATTATTATAACCAATCATTAAAATTTGGCCACCTCGAAATTTTTTTAGTTATTTCCCCTCCCCTATTTGGAGGATAAATTTTGCGCAGAGAGCTGCAAACTTACAAGAATACAGAAAATATTTTATTTTTCATGTGTGTATATGTGTATACTTCAGATGTATATTTTCATGTTTCATTAACTGTACGTATAGTTGATGCTTTCGATAATGTATGATGTTTTTAGTTATATTATAAAATTTCTGGCATTTTCTTGGTAGTTCATATATTTTTAAACTATTGTTATTTATATGATATTTCTAAGAAACTTTAATAAGTTTTTAATATTTATATGTAATTCTTATATATCATTAAGATTAGAGATTTAAAAAAATATCGCTTTTTTTACGATTTCTATTACTTAGGGCCAATTTACGCTTATTAGGGTTGCTTTCAATACCTAAGTCATTCTTAACTTGCTAGAAAAAAAATCAACACATGACCACAATACTCATTTTTATCGGTTAATTAATTGTTAATAAGTTAATAACTTCTGATTGCTGAATATGCAAACTCTATAGTGATTGATTTCATTGTTTCAGTATGATATTTGGTAGGATTTTGAAAAACTTTCTTGGATTTCTATTTATAAAGACATGGATTTTCCACAAAATATTTGCGAATACATCTTTCTAATTGTTTATTTTCATGACATTAAGAGAAATTAATTTGATTCATAAGCTTTAAGTAACAATTCTTAACAACGCAATTTTCCTAGTGGTTTAAAACAAAAGCTTAAATCAATACTTCAGGTTCTTTACAACCTAATAAATTCTTCATATATAAATTTTAGAATCAAATGTTATAAATTATAGGATATATTTTCAGTCACTAAATTATAAGATATTATTCGAGATTTCCGATAAATTTGGTGAAATCTTACTTTAAAAGAAAAAAAAAGCATCCTCAAACACGCTTTATTCATAAATATGAAATATGCACACTAATAAAAGTCAATGAAAATATGCACATTACTAAAGTAAAAATACATCCAATGCACAGTTTAAAATTTAAAATTGAATTCCTTCACTTAAACATTAGTGTAAGAAATATATTTCATTTTTTAAAATGGGTATAAATTGTGTCTACCTTATACGTTAGTCATAAGCACAAAATATGCACACTAATGAAAGTAAATGCAAAATACGCACAGTAGAAAGTAAAAATGTATCCAATGCACAATTTAAAAGTGAGAATTCTTTCCCTTAAACAATAGTGCAAGAAATATATATTATTTTTTTAAATGTTTATAGCAGCATCTTAAAAATTATTAATATTTAATAAATAGAAAGTTTTATTAGAATCTCCTCTGAATTTTTTGGCGATGAATCGGATTCCTTTTTCGTAGACATATCACTCTTAGCAATGAAGCTAGTCTAAATAAGACCAAACCTATAAAAATTTTAAGAGTTTAATATTTGCTATTATTCCCAAGAAAAATAGCAAATTCGATAACTGACCCTATTGTAATTTATTACGCTGTAAGATCTTATCCATATTTAACATCTGTGAAAAGTCTATGGCTTATTTGCTGGTATAGAAGGAGTAGGAAAGAGATAGATCACACTTAATTAATCTAGTCACTGGGAAATAGTTCGAATTTATGCGAAGTTTGCTTGGATTTAGTGGCTTTTAAACGACAGAAATAAACAGATCCATTGAATTAGAGAAACAAACATTTATTCCTTTTAAATTACAGTATTTGCATTCTATATTGAGCCAAAGCAATCTAAGCGAGAAATATAAGTTCTCGTCTCCAAAATGTTGTAGATGGAACGTGTCTTAGCCGAGGATTATCGCTCTAAAAGAATCTATAATCTAGAAATAGAGTTTTCGTTACATTGAAAGTCATAGATTCTGTCAATGACTTTTTCCTCAAATGTGGTATGTAAGTTTTAAAAAAATAATTTAAAAAAAAAAATAAAAAAATTAGCATTTTATTTCAATTAACATAATTGAATTTATAATTTATAGTGACCGAATGTCATATCAAGAATTCTTTATGTAATAAAAGATTTATAAATAAATATACTAGAACTTATAATTCCAAATTGATGACTGCTTTTTCTCAACATTTTACGAAATAAATTTCTTGAGAATTTCACGAAAAAAGAATCTGCCATTAGAAATTGAAAATTATGAAAACTAACATTTGTCAAATATTCACTTAATCATATTTAAATGAGCAGTGGTATTATTGCTTCATTTAGATAAGTAAATTACTTACCTAAAGAAAATAAATTAATTTCATCAATTAAATAATTTGCAGTGATGCTTACATTTCATTACAAATTTTATTTGAATCGCTTAGATCAATTTTCGTGATATTTTACAAAACTGTATTTATTTGACAATATTTTTAGTTGCATTATATGTTTTCATATTTAATATAGCATTGTTTTACTTTCAGAGACATTATTACTCTCACTTATATTCTCATGATATAAAAGATTTTTTTATAATTCAGAAACTCTTTTTTAGAATTTAAATTGGTACATTTACTCCTAATTTTCTTAGTTAAACCTATTAAGAACTTTTACATAAAATGTTTTAAGACTCGTTGCCATTTTAGTCCCAATTACACCTGAAATTATTAAAAAAAAGAGCCTAAGTGATATTGAACTTCCATAAAATATACAACTCCCCGTATTCAATTATACTATCGGTCACTTTTCATTTCAGAGTCGGTAAAATTATTATTTCCAGACAGAGGCAGGGGTAATGATCTTCAATTAATAAAAAATTGCTCAAGATCACTGAACTTAGTCCGTTAAAACTTGAAGCAGACGACCAATTTTTCACTATGGAACGGAAAAGTCAAACGACATTTTAATAGCTATTTTCTACCATTAACCAATTAGAAGTGAAGTCAACAGACTCTTAATCCGATCCCTCAGTAGATCAGTCTTTAAAGGGATCGGAATGTCTTTGCACAGACATTTGGAAAAAGAGATAAGCCAGCGGACAAGATGGAATCCATTTCTTTTTCTTCTGAGATTCTTCTGAAGGAAATGAAAGTTCTTCAACCTGATATTTTTTTCTAAAGCGTGATAAAACTCTCGAGAATCACTAAAAAAATCTCCCTTGCCAAATTTACTTTCACCATCTGGTTGTGTCTTATTATTTGGAAGATAAAGGTCTGGTCCTGCTCTTTGATTGCCAACTCTTGGCTCGAGATATAAAATAATAGTTCAATGACTTTCTTAAAATAGTGGTGAAAAGGTGCAGACAAAGCACACACACATGGAAACGAGTTAGTGACCTTGAGTAAAGATTTGCACTACACATATTATTATATAACAATTATTCGTTTTCTTGCGTGAAGTTTTTATTTATAAAAGTAATATCTGTTTATAATACATGAATCTTAAATAATATATATAGAAAGATGTCAAATTTTATAATTGCAGATACTGTTTTCTATCCTGCACTTATAATTCTTATACTCAGAATACATTCCAATTAGATGAAAAGGAAAGTGAAAAGGGAAAATTTAGAATACAAATATATTTCCTTGGAAATTGAAAATATTTGTTCCAAATTTAAAATATATTAATTATTCTAGTGATCAGAATCTTTGTCGGCTCCATAATATTTATGCAATCAATCTTAGCTTAATTATAAATTCTGTAAATCAAAGTAACTGCTTTCTTTGTCTTAAAATGATGAAAAATAAAAATCACCTTGCTTTTCAAAGTAATCACTATCTTTGCATTTAATAGTTACAAATAAAATTATTTTCTGTAGGGTTTCCATATCCATGTCAAAGAAAATGATAAAAACAAATGAAAAATTTAAGAATGAAAATTATATTTTAGACCGTCTAAAAGTATTAAAAAAAATTAAATCTCAAATTTCCTCCATAAAGATAAGAAAAAAAGTAAGAAAGAATTTTTAAATGCTTTAGCATTTCATGATTAAGTATTTATATATTATTTCCCTTCTCGTAAAATGTGTTTTTTTCATGTACACAATTTTTTTACAAAAAGAAATCCGTTAATTCTGTCACTTGTAAATATATATTTTTAATATAATTTATAATCCAGACGCACTGGTATAAATTGTATAATATTTTTGTTTTAAATACTTAATAATAATAAATTTAAACTTAACATGCATATTATGTATATTAGATAGTATAAACCATACTTTCTTTGTATTTTCATACATGTCATCATTTTAATTATTAGTAAATACAACTGTAAGGAACTTTCTAAAAACTGTTGTGGGACCATATATGGAATGCATATCAACCATCAAAATTTTGATGGTATGTTTATTAGTAAAAAAGATT
Organism: Latrodectus hesperus; assembly: GCA_037975125.1. NCBI lineage: Eukaryota > Metazoa > Arthropoda > Arachnida > Araneae > Theridiidae > Latrodectus > Latrodectus hesperus. The sequence continues at coordinate 2,080,686 of CM075856.1, forward strand.
TCTTTATACTCGAAATTAAAGTAAATTCGATAGGAGAAATGTATAAGCAGGTTAATTTTTATCCATTATATTTAAGAATAAAATAAGTACAATTTATGTGGCAACATCTACAAAATGGCAAACACGTTATCAAAATTTCGGTTGCATATTCTGTTGTTGAACTAATTTCTGCCAGTTTCTAAAATGTCATCTCTCCAACTGGGCAAACATAAAACCCTTCTTACTCATCTCGTAAAATCAGAGAGATTAACCGATATCGAATCGTTCGAATAGTGAAAGAACAAATCGATGAAAGAAGAAAAAAGGAAACTGAATTCTAAGAAAATATTCTTAGAAGTTTCTAACTAGATAGCTTTTCTTATTACGTAATATTCTAATCAGAACGGCAATCTAATGCTGTTTCTCTATCGAATCTGCATTCCAAATTCAAATTAGAACGAAGATTCATAAGCGGTTAATTTATACTCATATTTATATTCGTTGATAGCAAAGGATATTCAAAAATGCAATTAAGAATTGCATCTATTTTTAGTTTAGACCCTCAGAAACTTCTGTCGATTTTAGCTATCTGTACCTTAATGACGTATTAATCATTTTCCAATTCATTGAATTTCCATTCAAATTTCTCAACTAACTTGAACTACTTCTTTTCTTCTAAAAAACTTTTTGTTATGTTATCTTCTCTAATAAGCGTTGTTATTGGATTACAAATAAACATCATACAGTAAAATATATTGCTATAACCGTCCTTGGATTAAATGCAATATACTTGATACTAAATTATTTATTAAAATATCAACGAAAAAGAGTTATACAGGAAACTATAAAAATACTAAATAAATGGATATTACAGTTAGCATTTAAAATTAATTTTTGAATACAAGGAATAAATTTTAAAATTTTTGAATCGGAATAACTTTTGAATCAACATTTTAGGTTAGGTTAGGATACGGCAAAAAACTGTTTTGGAGCCTTATGCTCATAGGCTTATAGCTCGCATTGAATAAAATTGAGTTTTTTTACAAAATTCGTCAAAAATTTAGAACACCCTCAACTTTTTAGAATTTTACTTCATTGACTTCTGTCTGTTGTTCCTGTTGCCACTAAATTCGATAAAAATCACTCTGTTAAACTGTTTATGAGCCTCGTATAATACTTGTATTTCTACTAAAAACTTCTTTTCTTCGAAAGAATGATCCCATACAATCAATATTCATCCGCCATATATCTTTGAAATATTTTTTTGAATATAGATTTATCAATAACACATTTTATATATTTTCTCAATGGCATTTTTTTTCTATAATTGGAAGGACAGTTACATTGTTTTGAAACAATTAATCGATATAACAGTCATACTGCATATTATCACCATTTACAATAGTGTAACTTAAAATTCAAAATTTTATTTCTTAAAAAAGGCGGAATTATACAATATTATTATTATTTCTCTGAAAGGCAGAATTTTACTTATTTTTACTTCAAATTTTTCCTACAGTATTTTTAAAAAGTTAAAAATGTATTTAAAAAATACATATTTATGACGAACAGAATGGAAAGGATTCATCGATAAGATGTCATAAATATTCATCGACGAATTTTGATCTGGGTTACAGGCTTTTATGATTCGTTTTTCAGCTGCCAAAAGCCTCTACATATTCATAAAAATGGCACGAGAAGCACGCGCGAACTATGCCGATTTTATAAATCTTTTTTTCTCAATAATTACTTGCTTTAAGTTATTTTAATTTCAAAATTATATAACTTAAAATCTATAACAAAAATATCATTTAAAATATTCAGTTTACATAAATATTTATTTATTTTGTTTCCAAGATTTATCAAAATACGATTTCGCATTTGAAATACTTATTTCTAAAAGAAATTATAATCCGAAAGTTTTCAATTTTTAAATTGTATATTTTTTATTATTTTTCATATGCATATAATAAAAAATATGGTCTATTCTATCACGTTCAATTTTTAATTTGTTCGTCATAAATAAGAAATGTATTATAAATCAGCATATTAATTGTATCCAAAAATAAAAATATATTTTATAATTCTTTTAAATTTTTACAAAAATTATAGTTTGTGTGCGCATTTTACATGCGTAATAAACTGTAGTGCCACAAAACTTAGAATATCCAATTATTTTAAGAAATTAAAATTTCTATCCGACTTTATCTTAAATGCATGTAATAAGGGCATTGTAATGACTTTTGTAATAAGCGCATGAATTTAAAACTTTTGTAATAAGTGCATGAATTTAAAACTTCTGTAATAAGTGCATGAATTTAAAACTTTTGCAATAAGTGCATGACTATTGTAAAAATTATTCTAAGACGTTATGTAAAAATGCTGACTGTGTGTGTCGTAATGTTATGTAAAAAGGCTAATAAAACATTATGTGATGTAAAATTTGCAGCAGATTACTCTGGTGTCCATAATTGCCAGGCACTTGTTGCTGGTAAAACTTCCGTGCTTTTTTTAAATCTTCATTATCTTGTTATACAAAATAGCATAAAGTGCTAACAATAGTATTCTTTTAAGCACTAATTCATTCAAGTGCAAAATATGTACATGAGATATTTATTCGTATAGACTTGAAATACATGGTTATAAGACATAAATAGGACGTGTAAATCTAATGGCTCAAGACGGATAAATTAACTTGAAACTATGGCATAAAAGGAATACTGGTCCACTACAAATATCCCCAGGGAATTAAGAATTTTAAGACACCAACTGTTAAATATAAAAAAATATTTAACGGCACTTACTATTTAGCTTCTTTTTAACCACTTCAGTATCATGCAGTCTATAAGTTATTTTTTTAATGTACTAGTCCATGGTCACTGATTGCTTAGGGCATCTAAAATGTTGATATTGGTGTAGTATGACTATTTTTAGATATAAATCTATGGTCATTTGATTTCAATTAATTATTATAAATGTGTGGCAATACTCTGCTTACCTAAAATATTCTCATTTCATCTGTTTTAAAAATCTATTTGCTAACGTTTAAATTAAACGTTTTTTGTAAATTTATTATTAATATCCGAATATTACTGTTAAAGGGTTAAATCACATAAAAATATTTAAACTTGCAAAATCTTTGTTCATACATTTTCGTAGAGTCGCAGTGGCTTGGTTGGTTATGGCGTCGTTCTCTTTATCTGAAGTTCTCAATGAGTTCGAACCGAAGATCCGTCGTGTTCGCCAATGGCGGTTTAAGTACGTTGAAACTGGGCGTGGTCGCAATGTCCTCCAAGTAAAATGATACCTACTGGGGTGTCAAATCAAGTATAAATTGGTCTTCTGCTTAGTTCTTCTTCTTAACTGGCGTTACAGCCCTATGCAGGCCTTAGCCTCCAATACAACCTCCTTCCACTTTTCCCGCTTCAGAGCCAAATTTTTCCAATTCCTTATCTTCATGGTCTCCAGGTCCTTTTCCACATTGTCAATCCATGTTTCTCTGGGTCTCCCTTCTTCTTGCTATTGAATAATTTACCCTTTGTTATCTTTTTTATGATATTTTTTTCATCTCTGCGGTGTACGTGGCCAAGCCACCGTATTCTTTGTGCTTTAATGAATCTCACTATGTCTTCGTTTCTCACTGGGTGCATTAATTCTTTATTGTTTCTTCTGATCCATACACCATTTTCAAGCCTTGGTCCATAGATTTTCCTTAAAATTTTACGTTCAAAAATTCTAATATATTCCGAGTCCCTTACATTCAATGTCCATGTTTCTCCGGCAAATGTAACGATTGGTCTAATAAGGGTTTCATAGATTTGCAGTTTTGTTTTTCGAGATATCAATCTATTATTAACTTTTTATTTGCGTAGAAAGCTCTATTACCAGCTTGCATTCTCTCGCATATTTCATTTTGTAGGCTGTTGTCATTGCAAATAAAAGTTCCAAGATACTTGAATTGTGACACTGCTTCAAAATTTTTACCCTCGATTTCAATACTTCTTGGTTCCCTTCTAGATTCGTTGGGCGATATTATCAAATATTTGATCTTGCTTTCATTGATTTGTAAACCAACATTGTTGGCTCTACTTTCCAACTCTCTATAACATTCCTTTAAAGTCCTTTAATTTCTTGAGATGATCACAATGTCATCAGCATATGCACAAATTTGGCTGGATTTATGGTAGATTGTACCTCTTTGTGCAATTGGCTTAATAGCAGTATGTAGAGCTAGATTCAATAGTGTAGCCCTCACCTTGTCTCCCACATTTGTTTAATGCAAAGGTATCACTCATTTTGCCATTGACCTTAACCTTGGCTTTCGAGTTTTCCATCGTCATCCTTATCAATCTAGTTAATTTCTTTGGTATATTCATTCCTGAAAGTTCTTCAAGTAGCCTTTTTCTATTTATCTTCTGCTTTGTTCTTGCTTCAAAATCACGAAGATTCGACCTGGCTGTTTTTATCTAACTGGTGGAACTCAACTCAGGACTAGATACAGGAAAGCATGAAACAATAAACGCGTATATTTTAATACATCATTCTCAATAACAGAGCATTATTTCTCATATCAAAGTCAAAATCAAATAGACGAATTTCTAAATCAAAACTATAAGCTAGAATTGCTTCTAGATAAAGAATTAAGACACTGCTCATGAAAGGCTTAGGTGCATGACTGGAATATTTCCACCATAAGCACCTTGTTCTGTATTCCTTTTTCAGAAAAATAGAACAGTAAACAAATATAGTAATCAATTCTTTTATTTCTTTGATTAGTTGGGTGGGTTTTGTGAAGCAAGATCCAAACAAAGGAAAAACTGCACCAATGTTTAAATTTTAATAATGATCTCTTTTCTCAAAACCTAAGAAACGTTAAAAATTTGAAATACAAAAACGGCTGCATATAATTTAATTAAAATCTATATATAAATATAAATTGAAAAATAAAATAAAATTTACGTAACTATTAAATTTTGTTTTAGTTATAACATTAAATAAATTGAATAAAACCAATTGTCTCTAAAAAGGCAAAAAGGTTTCTGTGAGGTATTATTTCTTTGGAATAAATTTTGAACTCTCTTGGAACAGATTTAGAACGGTAAGAAGTACGAAGCTCAAGTGAATTTAAGAAGTACAAAGCGAACAAAGTAAATTATTCTGAATCGTTCGGGCAGCTAAGTGTTGCCAAAATATAAATCAGAAATATTAGTCTAAGTTAAGAGCGGTTGCCAGAAAGAAGTTAAATTCTTCGTTAATAACAATTTTAGCCAATATTATTTTAATTATGTTATTATTTTAGATATTAAATACTATTAGAGATTTGTATCGTAATTTTTTTGTAATTATGAGTAATAGCAAATTCTAAAGAATGAGAGAATTTTTTTATCTCAAATAAAAAAGTTTAAAATAAATTTAATTCACTATGGTATTGTTGTGGCCTTCTAATTCGCGCTCAAATTCGTATAAGAGTGTCTCCGGATATTTTTATTTCGTAAGACATGCAAATAGAAGTCCTCCCTGCTTAGTTTCCTGTTGTTAAAAGAAGACCGGCGCTGTGTCCATGTGTTGGCGACGTGCTTAAAGCATTTTTTCATAAATAGAAACTTATTTCGCGAGCATTAGGCGGATGTTTAATGTGTCTTGTGAAATAATTTACACTCAGCACTATTTCTTCCCCAAACAGTTGATTGTTGTGATGTAATTCTGTATAAAATACAGATTACGTTTTTTATTCTATATAAATTATATTTTGTTTTATTCCATAAGAATGCATATATCCTACATAAAAAAATGGGGTGAAAAACAACGTTCACATTATGTTTAAAGTTTTTAATTGAACTAAGTTTTTTATTTACTTTCTTAAAGGTATATACATAAATATAATACGAGTGAATTACCGATTTTCTTCAAAAATTTTATTTGATGTAAACAGATTAGTAAAGAAAAATATTAATATTCTATGTGTGTATATATATATATATATATATATATATATATATATATATATATATATATATATATATATATATATATATATATATATATATATACACAATTGATTCTCGCTTTAATGTTAATTGCTCCTGTGGCTTTACTGTTCGCTAATAAGTTGTTATTATTGCTTTTTTATTACAAAGTTTTCTATTCTAAACTGAATATTCATGTTTTTCTTTACTAACCTGCTTACATCAAATAACATTTTTTAAGAAAATCGGTAATTACTTGTACATTTACTACCATTTGTAATTCATACTTGTATTCAAATGTAAAAATAACTTGTTTTCTATTGGCAGAGTATATTCAAGACAACTGTAGACAGAATAAAAAACATTAAAACTAGAACAAAAATAACATGAACTTAGATAATAAAACTGAAACCACAGTAAATCCAGTATATCACTGAATCAGAAGGTTGCCGGTTCGAATCCTGTAATGGACGAAGAGAGCAAATTTTCTGGGATGCAACGTTGCTCCTCTTCCTCGTGATGCACCATGAGTAACGTTAAGCAACCAACAACCTAGATGTTATGTGCAGCTCTCATTAAAATTAACTTTCAGTTGCATAAATTATTAAATGAAACTATCTTTAAAAGTAGTGTACACATTTTAGCAAGGAATACAAAATCTAACTTTTTATGTAATCACTATCGCTTAATAGAAATATTTAGTAATATTTTCTTGGCGTATAGACACACATGTAATGAAAAAATATTATATCTATAAAATTGGAAGAGAAATGCAATATATTGGTTTCCAATCTTTATTTTTTATAGGTATCCCTAAGCTCTTTAGTGGTTATATATGATTTAGAAAGAAATTCCAGTCACATGTTTATTGCTTATATTTTTCTTACACTATACATACACACACACACACACACACACACACATGTATATATATATATATATATATATATGTATATATATATATATATATATATATTCAAACATTCTGTATGAATACATTTTTAAACATTATTTTATACAAAAAAAATAATATCAGAAATTTTTTCAATGATTTCACACAAATATTTTTAAACTGCTAACCATGTTTTCAATACAATTTTTCTGCAACGTCATAATTAATTTGCTTCAAAAATGTGGCAAAAAATGAAGAAAAATATGAGTTTTCTTTAAAAATAATATGAAATTATAATAACATATATAAATTAACATACAATTATAAAATTCAATTAAAACATTAAAAACTTTTCATTCTTTGAAATAATTTCATCTCTGTACTTCCAATTATATATATATATATATATATATATATATATATATATATATATATATATATATATATATATATATATATATATATATATATATATATATGTATATATATGTATATATATATATATATATATATATATATATATATATATATATATATATATATATATATATATATATATGTATATATATATATATATATATATATATATATATATATATATATATATATGTGTGTGTGTGTGTGTGTGTGTGTGTGTGTGTGTGTGTGTGTGTGTGTGTGTGTGTGTGTGTGTGTGTGTGTGTGTGTGTGTGTGTGTGTATACTTAAATGATTGAAAAAATATGTTGTATAACGAAAATAATTTTGTTTTCAAATCTATACTTAACTTATTTTATAACAATATAGTGACATTTTCAAGCAGAATCTTATTCATATACAAATCATTTAATGTAAAATATTAAAAAAGAAATCTTTATGTTTTATGATAGGGATACAATAATATGTGTATCATCATCTAAAGAGATTTAATAAAATTCTTGTGGTACACACACACTACTCTAATCAGACAATAGTTCATTTAAAATTCATCTGTAATAGAAATCCATTCTGAAAAAAAAATCCATTAAAAAGAAATCCATCTACTAACTTTATAAAACAATTTTGTATAATTCCTAAAAATCCTTAAAGCAATCACTTTAATTATATCATCTTAAAGTATAAATCTAGATAAATAAAATCCAGATTTTTTTGTTTGAAAATTTTTGGTTCAGGATAGAATTGAGAATGAATGTACCAAATGTGGGTAAACTTATAACAGGATGTCGTATTTAGATAATTTAAAATGAAAGCTATGTATCTAATGAACGCTTTGCATCTAATTAAAGCAGTCTAATATATATAATTAATTTAAAATATAATTCATTTGGATTTGTGCAGTCTGAAAAATCGCTTATGCCACCACATAATTAATTTATTCATTACGTGCAAGTAACTAATTTAATTTATGTTAATATTATGTATTTTTTATTAATTTAATTTATGTTAATTTTTTTACAATGGCGAGCACAACAGGATGGAACCCTTCGCCACAACAAGGCCGGAAACTGCTACTCATTTGTCGTTACCCAGCGGGCACCTGTGAACCAAGTTACGGAGGCGAGTAGCACTACCCGCGTCATACCACCACAGACCCGTTTATAGGGCGGGCCACATTCATACATCAACACACAAGAAAGGACAGAGAAACACAGAGAGATAGTAACAGCCATGCCCGAACCGGGATTCGAACCCGGGACCTACAGCTCAGGAGTCAGGAACGCTAACCACTCAGCCAATAAGTCGGCATTTATGCTAATATTATGTATTATTTTATTAATTTAATTTATGTTAATATTATGTTTTATTATGTAACTTATCACTCCGGAATTCTCTCTCAAAGAAAGAGAGAGCGTGCGGCTCCCTTTCTTTTAAATTTGTCCTCTATAGAGTAATCTCTGACAAATGAGGAATATTATTGATGACATCGGATCACCACTTCTTTCTACATTCCCATAATATAACTTTAAAAAAAGAAAAGAAAAAAGTAAATATGCTGAAGAAATTTTTGATTCTTGGAAAAAAATTTAAAATTGTTTTCATCCTCTGCAATAAATGCTTTTTCGCCTTACCCAAAACGCCGCCAGTCGAAAACGGGTTAGAATGCGAATGAATCCCGCAGTATAAATTTTTAAACGGTAACAATATTTGTTCATTTTTATGTATTGAAAATAATTACTTTTAATCACAATATCATTAGTTCATTTGAATAACGCATTATTTTTGATGATGCAAATTAATTGATTACATGATAGCTTTAATTAGTTGATTACTTTAATCAAATTGATTACATGAACACATTTAGGTGACGACATATTTCCCATTCAATCTATAAAAAAACCATTTCACTTCCTAAAATATCTTAACGGAAATGACATTTCTTAAAATCCTTGAATTCTGAGCATTCTTGTTTTTTATTTTATATTTTTTTCTCTTTTAATTAACTTAAATACTCCCCCCAAAAAAAGAATCATCTGAATTTATTTAACATTTATTTAGAGGTTCAGTATTATTTTTAAGTTGGCTTCAAACTTTATACTTAACATCTTGACAAGGATTTCTTAAAATATGTTCAACAGTGCTCATCACTATAACCTCATTTTTTTCACATTAGGGCTCATTCAATTAAGAATATGCTGTTGAAAGTGGGTTCTGAATCTCTAAAATCATCCTCACACACGCTCATCGTGATCTAGGGTTCGAAGTTCTTAAGAATGGGAGGTACCGAGTTCGATCCCGTTCTATGTTAATAAAGGCAAGTGGATGCTTCAACTTTCTGTGTGCACGACTCTCTAGATGAGTTGCATGAAAGTTTTCCGAGTTTTCTCCTTTGTAGTAGGTGAGTATGGCATGCTATTCCCAAATTACAAACAGTATTCCAAGAAACCCATACATGGCAAATGTTCAAATGCCTTAAAACAACTTTTAGTTATTAGACTGCCCGTTGCTTTATGTTGTTGCACCAGCAAGCTTTTCTGCACCTGAAGTGGACTTCATCAGTCTTCGTAATTTGAATCAGGGTCCAACCAGACGACCCTCAATACTTGGCCTGCCCTCCCAGAGGTATCATTTCACTTGGAGGACATTGCGACCACGCTCAGTTCTTACGAGCCCCAACCGCCTTTAGCAAACACAATGGTTCTTTGGTTAAGCCTAGATTCGAACTTTCTACCCTCCGATAATGAGAACGACTCCTTAACCAACCAGACCAGCGGTTCCCACAACCACTCACTTGTGTCAAACAAACACAGCTGAGGTTGGAATTGAACCCACAAACTGTTGAACTGAAGGCCACATTCAATGTGGACTTCAATTGAAAGCCAATCATCTCTCAACTTGGCTCTACTCATAAGGCTTTGATTTTGCTCTGAGATAAATATCGGTCATTTGCACAATTCGTACAAATCATAGGAATATTTATTTTAAGTTTCGACCACTCTGTATAATAAACTCATAATTCATCTGTATGTTTACTTTAACAGACCTTTTAGCACATAGTATTTAATTATCAATAAAATAGAATAATCATTTTTTATGACAATATCATTTTAATATTTGTAAATAGGTCCCTACATTCATCGGTATATCACTGCATATTAATTTTAGCGTAAAAGTATATAAAATTAAATCTTAAATTTTAAAAAAAAATTTAAGTTATCCCGATGGTGCTTCTTACATATTACGATAACAAGAATTATGTGTGTTTACTATTTATTTTTAATACTAAAATTAAATAATTTATCACTACCTTGTATCTTAAAACTATAGTGTACCTCAATTTGTGAAGAATCCCTAAAATCTGATGGCGAGAATTTTTAGGGATTATTCACAAATTAATTACAAATTGTTAAAATTTGAACTATAAGAGTACTAAGGTATATTAAATTGTTCAGTTTCAAAGCTAGTTCAAGCAAAATCTTTGATATTAAATAGGAATAATAGGAATTTTTTTATTAAACATCACAGTTCAAACGTGAGGGATATATATATATATATATATATATATATATATATATATATATATATATATATATATATATATATATATATATATATATATATATATATATATATATATATATATATACTTATTTTCAAATTATTCAGCTTCATAAACTCTATTATCGTCACCAAATCGACTTGTTATATTCTTCTAAATATTCGATCCTTTCATTCAAAATTGAATATTTCAAATTCAATTTTGAAAGCAAAATACATATAAATCATATATTATTTTTTAGTTTACTCATTACGTGTGACTATGCAATAAAATTTACTTTGGAATTGACTGACTCGGATGTGGTCAGTATTTGTATCTTCATTTTTAAAGCTCTTGGGTTCAATACCGGCGTTCTGGCTCGATATTTTTAAAATATTAAAATATGTTTTCAATCAATTAGCTCCAAAGGACACGAACGTTACCATAGTGAGGCAATTCCAGTTTCAGTTAAAAGAGCACTGGTTAACAGAAAATCCACGCATCCATAACACCATAAATTAAATTAATCAATATCTATAAAAAGGGTATTTTAGTTTAATTATCGCGTTGCGTTATTTACTATCGCCAATTTAGCTAATGGAATGGAAAACAATATCATAAGTCCTTGTTTTCGTTTTGAAATAGAGGGACACCAACGATTTTTTTTTTTTGCCTAGATTTTTCACGCAAAACGTGAAAAAAGATTCAGAAAAATCATTCACCTCGGTTTTTCCCTCACTCCTGGCTGTGTTATCGTAATGGCATGAGCATCGAAGGGCAGGCTGATATCGAAATCCCTGGAAAAGAAAAAAAGAGAGAGGAAACATACGCGCGACCAGGTGCAATGGCCGGCGGTTGACGGCCATGACAGTCAACGACCGATGGCTATGCTCACTGGGTTATTATTTGGTTTCTTGACACCTAAGAAATATATAGGCACGAGGTAGAAGCATGTCCTGAGATCATATGCAGTTCAATTCGTAAAGGAAGCCATGTTCGGTAAATAGAAAATAGATTGGCTATTGCTCAGTTATATATATATATATATATATATATATATATATATATATATGTATATACTGCTACATATTGCTCTTACATATGGAAGAAATGCGATTAAAAGATTAATATTTATTATACAAATATTTATTTATAAATATAGTGAGAAAAAAATTAAATTTTCAAAGAATTTAAGAAATCGGTACTGAAATGTGCTACATTTTACAGCAATAATCACTACAAGCAACAGCAACAAAACAATTTTTACAGCAACAAAGTCGAAGTGAGATCAAAGGGCAAGAACTTGCTCAACTGTCCATATTATATTGCTGTGAAATGAAGGAAATTTCTTCATTGTGAAATGAAGGCTTCATTTTACAGCAAAATTTACATACATCTTCAATAGGTGGATATAATTTTTCTTCCGTCATGACACGCAAGTGGTGAGGTTTTCGGCGATCACTGACTAGATGTTTATACATATATATATATATATATATATATATATATATATATATATATATATATATATATATATATATATATATATATATATATATATATATATACTATATATATATTCAAAGGCGGGCACACTTGGGTGACGAACTCTATGCCACAACAAGGCCAGAGACTGCTACCCATTTGTGGTTACCCAGCGTGCACCTGGGAACCAAGTCACGAAGACGAGTAGCGTTACCCGCGCCAAACCACCACAAACCCGTTTATATATATATATATATATTAATGTCTACATAGGTATAAGAATTTTTAACTAAAATAAATTAATAATTAGTATAAAAAATGAAAAAGCATAAATATTAAACTAGTGAATGATAAAATTTTATATAACTGAATAAAAATTTTACATATAAATATTAAAATATTAATGGGAAAATATATGATGAAAAATATATATTTCCTCCGAGTACTGAATTTCACTGGCAACATCACAAAAAATCCGTTAAAATAGTTGACGATAGATGCTAATGAAAAAAAAGGCTTAAATATTAATTATAATTAATACTTAAGCCTTTATATATATATATATATATATATATATATATATATATATATATATATATATATATATATATATATATATATATATATATATATATATATATATATATATATATATATAATATATAAGCCTTATATTTAGCCTTTCTATATGTATACTTATTATATTTATTTTTTATTTGATATATAGGTTATATATATAATTGTACACATAGTCTTTTTATATACTTAAGCCTTTTTATATATGTACTTATACCTTTTTACAAAGATATATAATGCAGAGTGTAGTCGTACAGGGAAATTTATTGTAAGACTTTTTTAATATGCACTAGGTGGTATAATAGGTAAAGTGTACACTTTACCTTCAGGAAGGAAATTTTACATATCATGCTCACTATATTTACGTGTCACCAAGGAAGAAACCCGGAAAATCCCTGTGACTGATATCGAACATGGAAACCCTTCGAAGCTTTACTTTTATACTACGTTGGAAAGATGCTAAAAATTATTTATAAACGCTAAAATGAGCAAAATTTTTATCACCCTTAAAAATTTTAGAAGAACATTTATAAAAGAATGTTTTCATATTCTATGGCCTCATTTAACTGTTATAGATCTACTTATCTAGGAAATCTCTGATTGGTTCGAAAAAGACCAAACGAAATCAATTCATCCACCAATTGCGTTTCCGGAAACACCTTGCCTTCGGTAAATAAAGAACAAACGCGAGAGGAAATCGAAAATTCTCAAGATAGTAGAAAAAACTAAACTTATTCAAAATGGAGGCATGTTTATATACATCACAAGAGATTATTTAATGCTTTATTACTCTCAGATATTTATTGCTTTTATTAAGAGACTGTTAATACATTACGGACGAAAGCTTATCTGTGATCAATTGATAAGCATTTATTTTTCTTGTCCTTGGTTTTCCGATGCGAATGAATTTGTTTATTTTTAAAATGCGACAAGTCCTTAAATCTTCCATAAGTTTTAGTTCTCTGTCTCGTACTCTGACTGTCAAGGTTCTTCTGTTGAAAACATACTTCAAATTAAATAAAAAGAATTCTCATATGTTCCTCAAGAGTTAAAAATAATTTTCTTTTGAGGAAATAATTATACTTTTTTACTTATTACAAGAAAAAGTAACATTTTATGTAGTGAAATAAACTCCATTAAGTGCTGTTTTTCTTTTAATGCTTTGTAATGTTTATATAAGAAAGTTATTTTTTTCTTTTCTTATATAGACATTGCAGAAATGTATTTTATTTAAACTGTCTAATAATCTCTATTTGACATTTAAACTGGGGATTGTTCGCTCCTACATTTCTCTATCACATCTAATTATTGGAAGAGTAGGATTTTGAGTAAAATAACTCTTATAAAATATTAAATATATATTCACGCTATAAAAAGCATTGCAATTTTTTTCATAAATTCTAAATGTAAGAATATCTTTATTTAATTTAGAATTTGGTGGTAATTCAAACGTTTTAAAATGTTCTGCACCTTTATCTATTACCGATGTAGACATCTATATGCATTGATGTAGACATCCGTATGTATAGATGTTGACATCTGTATGTATACATGTAGACATCTGTATGTATTCATGTAGACATCTGTATGTATAGCTCTAAGCATCTGTATATATGGATCTAGACATCCGCATGTATAGATGTAGACATCCATATGTACATATGTAGATTTCTGTACGTATTGATGTAGATGTTTGAATGTATAGATGTAGATATCTGTATGTATAGCTGTAGATATCCGTATGTATTGATGTAGATATCTGTAGGTATTGATGTAGATATCTGAATGTATAGATGTAGATATCTGTATGTAAAGCTGTAGACATCCGTATGTATAGATGTAGATATCTGTAGATATTGATGTAGATATCTGAATGCATAGATGTAGATATCTGTATGTATAGCTGTAGATATCCGTATGTATAGATGTAGATATCTGTAGGTATTGATGTAGATATCTGAATGTATAGATGTAGATATCTGTATGTAAAGCTGTAGACATCCGTATGTATAGATGTAGATATCTGTAGGTATTGATGTAGATATCTGAATGTATAGATGTAGATATCTGTATGTATAGCTGTAGATATCCGTATGTATAGATGTAGATATCTGTAGGTATTGATGTAGATGTCTGTATGTATGGATGTAGATCACCTACTATCTAGATGTTAGAAATAAAATGATGATGGACGTTGCATTTATTGATATGCATTTACCTTACTCCAGTAGTAAAATTGACTTCCATGGAATGAAAGATTATAGGTTTGATCCCTAACACTGTTGAACAAGGAAAATAATTGACGTGTTTCTGCGTGCATATCTGTTAGGTTGGGGTTCAGGTTGTTTCCTTTTTATCTTCTTTTCCGACACATGAATACGATCCATTATCTATAAAAATAGTTCTTTATCGACTATTTAAATTCCTTAGAACGGATGTTTCAAGTCTTAAATCATCAATTATCCAGTTTCATACTGTGCGTGACTTATAAGTAAGAGAACTTTCTTTGAAATGTGAGAAAACCTGACTCAAAATCAGTAAAACTTCCTGGACAACAGTATGTGTGCATAATTTGTCTAAAAGTATTGATAGTAGACTTTCATAAATTTTAACCCTTCGAAAACTTTAAAAAATAAATAAATTCTCATTGCATGCATAATGATTAAACTCTCGTAATGGTGGGAGAAGTAATGAATTAAAAACATTTAATTTGTCAAAGAGAAAAAGTCATTTAAAAGATATAAATGGAAAAAACAGATGATTTCTAGATCAATCAAATAGTTACATGCTTACTTCTTGGAGGGAAATGCAGTATGCTTGTGCACTTACATTGAACCAAATAGCATCAATTAAAAGCAATAGAATTTTCTATGAGTAAAAATCCCTTGAGATACTATTTTCCCTAATCACACTTGAATCTCCTTAATTTCCCTATAAGGGAAAATCAGGGAAGCACTATGTGCGCAGGAAGGATTGGAATTTTTTTAGAAGAATTCGATTTGAAATGCTTTGTTCGTTACCCGACCAATGGTTAGCGTCCCTAACTTCGAAGCAGTAGGTTCCAGGTTCGAATCCTGGTTCGGGTATGGATCGTTCTTTATCACTTCACTTTCGAGGCGAAGATGACACATCTACTGGGTGCCCCACTATATGATATGCCATCATTTCGCCCTTTATAGAGCTGAATAGGGTAAAGGCCTAAGGGCAGCCGGGCATTAGAAAAAATGTTTTTATTGTTTCGAATACACTTGTGTGCATCCTGTTATAACTTCATGTGTAATAAATTTGTGTCACTTATGTGTATCAGAAGAATATTACTCTCATCATGTGATTGCACTTTAATTATAGCTTAGCAAATATAACCAGACTTATTATCTGTCCAACCATTACATAAATGTATATTCCTATCTCCAAATATATAATGACGTAAACATATTTAAATCAATGAAGCTTTTCAAAATACTTTTGACATCTATAACAATATGAAATGTTCTATTGTATAATACTGCTATTCACTTAACTTAATTATTAATTTTCATTGCTAATGTATTGTATAATTGCTATTGTATATTATAATTATTAATTTCATTGCTATTGTATAAAACTGCTCTAATTCATTTCATTTAATTATTACTTTTCATTGCTTTTGTATTGCCGCCCAACCTGTCCAGTGGTCAGCGTGCCTGACTGCGGATCTCCTGGGTTCGAATCCCGGTTCGGACATGGAAGTACTTTCTCTCTCTATCTATCCTGTCTTTGTCCTTTCCTTGTATGAATGGGTTGTGAATGGTTGCCTACCCTATAAACGGGTACATATGGCATGTGTGTACTGAGGAAGTCGGACTCCACACCTAAAATGGTTCAATTGGAAAAGTGGAGCAGCGCACCCCATATTGCCAGACTAGCTGGTACACGACAATAACAACAACATTGCTTTTGTATTTATAATTGTTATTGTATAGATTCCGGTTCACCAGGAACAGAACAACTAAACATTACTCTTTAGCTCTATTAAAAGAATTTGGATTCTAACAATCAACTGTATTCTCACTTACTTGCACGTCAGTTGGAATGCTCCATAATTTTCATGGTTTTGTTCGATTGCCAATTCTAGTTTTGTAATGATATTTCTTATATTGTGTGTATATAGCTGTAATGCATGTGTTTGTGCAAGATTGTCCTTTTCTTAATTCCAACACTACGTCGCAACATAAAAATTGGAGGTACCACGGCAAGATAAAAGGAACGTTGGTTTCGTGTTTAACCTCAACACTGCAATTGGTACAGTTTTGAATATTTTCCTAATCGCAACTCATCTAAGGACCAAGGAAGATAAGTGCATTTTTATTCTTTTTTTACGAGTTTAACTTTGGTTTTCTGCATTACTTCGTAATGGAAGACGAGAATAAATTTACAAAAAATAATAGAGGTAGAGTAAAAGCTGCTCTTACCAGAATTTCAAATTTCATTGATGCTAATCAATCATTTGAAAAATATTATTTAATGAATAAATTCCAAAAAATTGAAAACATTTATTTTGATTTTGACAAAACAGACGCAGAACTTTTGCCGGAAAATTCTGAAATAGAAGAATTTGAGAAAAAATATTATGAAACCAAAGCCAAACTACTGCTACAAAATCAACTTGAAAAATTAAATTTTACTGTTAATATGCAAGCCACTACTCATATTAATGAACATCAAACTCCAGTTTTAATACTACAAGTATTACTAATAATTTTAAATTACCGAGAATAAATATGCAGACGTTCAATGGTAATTAGAGACTGGATGTCTTTCAATGATTTGTATATATCTTTAGTTCATAGCAATCAAAATTTAAACAATATTCAAAAATTTCAATATCTAAAAGGTTTATTAACTGATGAACCAGCTTCTATTACTAAACATATTCCCATGCTGGAAAATAGTTATGTATAAAACCTGGGAAAAATTATTATCTAGGTATGATAACAAAGAGCAAATTGTCACATCACTAATTAAAACTTTCATGTATCAATCTTGTGTAGTTCATGCAAACGCAATTAATTTGCGAAAAATTGCCGATACATGTGATTAAATCATCAGAGGCTTAAAATCTATTTGTTTGTTTGTCGCTCAACGGTCATTTTTTGCACATGAGGGCTAATTAGACCGGGACCTACGGTTTTAAGTGGATTCCGAACAACTACAAACATCCATACCCAAGGTGGGATTCGAACCCACGAACTGTTGAACCGAAGACAAGAGCGCTAACCATTTGGCTGCCAGCTCTGCTAAAATCTATTGATCCAAAAGCTAATGAAAGAGATGTTTGGCTAATTTATATATTATTACAGAAGATTGATAGCGAAACATGTAAACAATGGTTTGAGTTTTCAGCAAAAGTGGAATTTCCCACTGTTGAAGTTTATTCAGTTTATAAATGATAAATCTTCCTCTTTAGAGAACTTTAACGAAAAAAAAAAAAAAACTCACAATTTAGTGTTAGCAGGAAACCTGCTAACAAAAGTATCAAATACATTATTTATAAGTTAGATAATTTTCTTTATAAATGCCCCAAATTTAAAACCCTAACTATCAAGGAAAGAAATCAGTTTGGAAATATAATCTTTGTTTAAATTGTTTTTCTAGTTTTCACTATGCCGGCGGTAGCTTAGCTACTGGCAGGGTCACCCAAGCCGGACAGGTCGGAGGGGTGACACCAGACAAAAGACAAAGAGGAACACCCTGGTCCTCCAGGTCGGGAGTTGAGCATAGGATTGACAATTCTATCTCGTAAAAAAAAAAAAATCCAACCGTTACGAAATCCAATGAACACAAACCCGGGCTGCCTACTCGGAAACGACCTGGAAAACGTTTAAAGGGCCTGAAATTTGGAAAACTTTCAGGACATATTTGCTGTCTAGACTCCTCCACCCTGACATACAAAATCTCGCATTACAAACCCATCGGGAAAGGACCAAGGGGTCGGCCCAAACTCAGATGGTGGAATGCGGTAGATGAGGATCTTAGCATTTTAAAAGTGAAGAACTGGAGGTCTGTCGCCAAGCAAAGGCTGGCTTGGAAAAGTGTTCTAAGGAAGGCCTTGGCCCACCCGGGTTTGTCGAGTCAATAGAAGAAGAATGTATGTCTCCATATCGTTGTCATTATTGCCAGTTATTGCATCATAATACATTTTGTGAATATCAAGTAAAAAGTTACTCCACATCTGCGTCTAGTTCCAGCAGTAGTTTTCATTCCGAA
Source organism: Latrodectus hesperus (assembly GCA_037975125.1). Lineage (NCBI taxonomy): Eukaryota > Metazoa > Arthropoda > Arachnida > Araneae > Theridiidae > Latrodectus > Latrodectus hesperus. The sequence continues at coordinate 2,099,784 of CM075856.1, forward strand.
CAACAAAGAAAAATCTAAAAGTGAGACATCACGCATACGAATGAAAACAAAAATAGTAATATGTTATTCAAAATAATAATGTTCAAACAACTTTTGGCTTATGCCAACTGCATATGAATGTAATTGATTCAATGGGTCAAAAACGTAATATTAGAATGCTTTGTGATAGTGGTTCTGAATCAACATTGTCTGAATCTTGCATAAATTTATTGGGACTTAAAAGAAAAAAGGCGTGTTTTCCTGTCAAAGGCTTAGTTGAGTCAGAAGTCGCAGTTACAAAGTTCCGTTGAAATTGAATTGATGAAAATGCCAATTAAAGAAAGAATTGATATTAGATAAATTAACTGCTGCACTTCAAAAACCAAAAAATAAATGAGAAAGTCTTCGCATTTTAAAAATGCAAAGTTAGTTGGCCCAAATTTTCAAATCCCGTATAAGATAGATATTATTCTAAGATCTGACTACTTTTTTTCTGTATTACTCTTCCCGATCAAATAACTTATTCTCAAAGTGATTTAATTGCTCAAAACTCAATTTTTGGTCTCTTCATATCCGAAAAAATCCACAACGAAATCAAATTCCTTTTCAAATTTGCATGTTTATGAAATAAATATTGATAGCGAATTAAAACTGTTTTGGGAATTAGAAGTACCAAAATCAATTTTTGGTTTCCTCATATCCGAAAAAATCCACAGTGAAATCAAATTCATTTTCAAATTTGCATGTTTATGAAATAAATATTGATAGCGAATTAAAACTGTTTTGGGAATTAGAAGTACCAAAATAAATTTTTGGTTTCTCATATCCGAAAAAATCCACAACGAAATCAAATTCATTTTCAAATTTGCATGTTTATGAAATAAATATTGATAGCGAATTAAAACTGTTTTGGGAATTAGAAGTACCAAAATCAATTTTTGGTTTCCTCATATCCGAAAAAATCCACAGCGAAATCAAATTCATTTTCAAATTTGCATGTTTATGAAATAAATATTGATAGCGAATTAAAACAGTTTTGGGAATTAGAAGTACCAAATTCAACTGACTCACCTGGAGAGCAATTTGTTGAAACAAATTTTCACAGGAGAATTACTCAAATCTGATAATCATTTTGTTGTAAAATTGCCATTTTTTAAAATCTGAATTGGGTAATTCCAAACCAGCTGCATTTTTCTCGATTAAATGCTATGGAGTGTAACTTTGAGGAAAACTTGGAATTTGAAAACCAATACAAAGATTTTATGCACGAATATAAAAAATTGGGTCTTATGGTATTAGTTACACAAAGCTGCTTAAATAGATTTGAAAACAATCAATATTTCCTTCCCCCATCATGCAGTGATCAAGCAGACTAGTACAACTACCAAGTTAAGAGCCGTTTTCGGTGCTAATTCATGTAAAACTTCCAACGGTGAATCATTGAATTTAATTTTGGGAGTTGGTCCTAAACTTAAGAGACATTTTTGAAATTTCACTTAATTTTCGATATCCGAAAATAGTCTTTTCAGAAGACGTAGAGAAAATGTATCGACAAGTTTTAGTGTCCGATGTGAAGATCGGAACTACAAATTCTTTGGAGATTTAATCCTAACGAAGAAAAACGCGCATACAAGTTAAACACTCTAACATATAATTTTGCTCCAGCTTCTTTCCTAGCCACTAGGTGTATATTAAGCAAATTGCAACAGATCATTCACAGAATATTGCTGTTTCTTATACTTTACTACATGATGTATACATGGATGATTTGCTATCACGTTCAAGCATTGATAGTGATGCAATCTTACTTTGTAAGAAAATTGCTAATATTTTACAAGACCTCGGATTTCACCTATGAAAGTGGAATTCTAATTCAAATGCATTTCTTACAGAATTTCAAGACTATTGTTCAAAGACACTAGTTTAAAAATAATTCCTAACGATAAGGAAAGTCGTAGGATTATTTTGAAACTCCTCTCAACAAACACCTTAACTTTCAAAACCGCACTTGCACTCACATCGCCACTGACGAAAAGACACATTTGTCCCAATCTTTACGCATTTTCGATCCATTAAGATTAATTTCCCCATGTACTGTTTTATTGCCAGCTTTTTATCAAAAGCTTAGGCTCACGAAAGAAAGCTGGGACTCCCTTTGTTCCACAAAATCTTGATGAGGATTTATTTAAATTTCAGAAATCTCCTTTAATGAAGTTGAAAAATGTTCTGTTCCAAGAGGTGTCACGTTAATTTCCTCTCACTCCATCCGTTTATTGATGAAAATGGTCTTTTACGGGTGGGAGGGCGTTAAAAAAATCCAGACATTGATTGTATTGATGCCTTCAATTCTTCACTTTCTTACAGGAGATGCGATCCTTTTCTCCTCCAGAACTAACCTCTTACAAGTCCTGCCAATTTGCGGAATAGATGGGATCTCCTTCAAAAGATGCGTAAGGACTTCTGCAAATCATGAATCAAAGCATATCTTTCCGAGCTGCAAACTAGAAAGAAATAGGAAGACACTCAGCCGAATATGAAAATTGGAGACATCGTACTGCTACTAGATGATCATCTTCCAGGTTCTTGGTCAATAGGACCAGTGAACGAACTTCATCCTGATACCGACGGACTATAATTCGCGTAGCCACGGTTAAAACAAAAAACTCAACTTTTAAAAGAAACATTCACAAGTTAGCACCATTGCCCATATTTCAGGACTAATGCCTGATAGGGTGGGTGTATGTTCCGGTTCACCAGGAACAGAACAACTAAACATTACTCTTTAGCTCTATTAAAAGAGGATTTGGATTCTAACAACCAACTGTATTCTCACTCGCACGTCAGCAACCGAGCTGCCAGCCGAATGGTTAGCGCTCTTGCCTTCGGTTCAACAGTTCGTGGGTTCGAATCCCACCTTGGGCATGGATGTTTGTAGTGGTTTGGAATCCACTTTAAACCGTAACTCCCTGTCAAATTAGCCATCGTATGCAAAAAATGACCGTTGAGCGACAAACAAACCAAATCGCACGTCAGCGGGTATGCTGCATAGTTTTCATGATTTTGTTCGATTGCCTATTCTAGTTTTGTAATATTATTTCTTATATTGTGTGTGTATAGCTGTAATATATGCGTTTGTGCACTATTTCTAGTTTTGTAATATTATTTCTTATAGTGTGTGTATATAGCTGTAATATATGCGTTTGTGCACTATTGTCACACACAAATTTTCTTAATTCCAACATTACATCGCAACAGTATATTATAATTATTAATTTCATTGCTATCGTATAAAACTGCTCTACTTATTGAATTTAATTATTAATTTTAATTGCTAATGTATTGTATATATAATTGCTATTGTATGTTATAATTATTAATTTCATTGCCATTGTGTAAAACTGCTATTAGAGTTCACCGTTAACTGGTCAGCCGGCTGACTACGTCATGGAACTTTGCTAGAGTTGCCTTTTGATCTAACTGCAAATGGTTACCCAACAGTTTTTGTACTAGTTCGAGATGGAATGTTCTTAGATTGTTAGACAGTGAGAGTGAGTCGTTCTTTTATTGACATTCCTTGATCCCCATTCCGTGATGTCTAGTTTAAATCGAGGTCTCATTTGAACAGCTGTACTTCTGATCCCGATTGATTTTAATAACGAATATTTCAATGATCAAGGTCATTAGAAGGTTGAAAAGTCATTTTCGTACTGTATCTTAGAAAGATGAATCATTGTCTTCGAAGAGAATTTATTTTGGGAATCTTATTCAAATCTTTTTCTTTCAAGCAGGAAATGAAAACCAATCTAGTAATATTTTAAGTATAAAAACTGAACTATTTTTAATGCTGGATTTACAAATGAACCAAATGGGCTGTATCATAATCTTGTTTTGAAACTCATTATAGAAAATTCGCCAATTTTTCTTCGGTAAAAAATAAATGGGTACATGAGCAATCCAGTTAATTTCAACAACTTAGCGTAGTATCAAATTTACAATCCATCTGCAACTGGACTTGCTAATGCTTTAAACTTTTTGTCAATTATGCTATGTGTTTATTACAAGCATTGTGACTTCCAGTGACATACTTAACATGAAGTTATAACTTTCGTAACATAATTTAGAATTTATACAAATGCTCGTGCTTGTAACATTCTGCTCTACTTTTGAAAGCATAAATCAAATATAATATTCTGGCAACTCTTATTAAGTTCTAAGATGTGTAAAAAAAAATCGACAACTCACACATGGAAATTTTGAACTATATTGAGTTCGTATCCATGATAAAGAAATATCCATGATATTGAGTTATATTACCATAAATTGATTTCAGAAATCGCAGTTTTAAGTTACTGGATGCTTGTTATTGAAAGTGAGAATTTCAATCAGGTAAATTAGGCCGTTTAAACTTAAAATCTAATCTGAAGATTAAACTCTGTTTAGTAATGTGTCTTGCTGATTAAAAAATGAAATTAAGCATGGCTGTGATGATATTTCAAAATCTACTTGTGTTGTTGCATGTCCCCTTTGTCAAGCATTGCTAGGTCAGTTTCATAACGTTAAACTTCTTCTTCATTGGCCTGACAGCCCAGGGTGGGCCTTTGCCTTCCTCAGAAGTGCATACCAGGACCCCCTATTTTCGGACAAGTTCATCCAGTTTGTCACTTTTAGTGTTTTCAGTTCGTTTTCAAGGCAGTCACGCCATCGGAGTTTCGGTCGTCCTCTTTTTCTGGTGCCAATGGGGCGAGCCAAGAAAATATTTTTTTGTCATCCGATTGTCGTTCATCCGGCTCAAATGTCCTGCCCATATAACGTTAAACACCCTTATAAATTCCAAGACCATCAAAGGATCATCGTATAAATCTTGTTTGGGTAGTCCCAAGCACGCAAGGATGTGTTCTGGCCTAGTTTGTTTAGCGAAACAGTAGGAATAAGTCGCGAAAATTATGGACTCTTCAAAAGATTTTAATGATCTGAGGTGACCACTTCGAAAGTGGGCGAGAGCAGTTGGCTTCTTCTTTTAAAGCCGTGAGCCAGTGAGTCTCCCGGACAGTAACATTAACATTCAGAGCTATACCGGTGGTATTTTAACTATTGGTAGAGTCACCCAAGCCGGATAGGTCCCCGTAGGCTAGAAGCCAGATTAAATGGGATACCAACAAGAGCTAAGTCAGCCCTCTAGCTCTAGCTACTCTGGTATCGTGACTAACAGAGGCTGCAACTTTTCCCCATCCATGAATAGAACAAATCTACTTGTTGATAAATTAGCTAAATCTCGTCAGCAAGAAACGGATCGCAATTTTTGAGCTGCATTCAAGAGACAATGTCAACCATTGAACTCATACTTTAATATTGGCACCACATTACAGAAACAGTGAAGAACTAGCCAGATATTCGTATATTTGCTATTCATAGAGATGGTTTGGATCGAGAAAGATAAACCGAGATAAATTCCTTTACTGCTCTGATGTTTACAACCCCAAACTCAAAGTTAAACATTTAGAGAGAAGGTAATAATAAAACTCCTTAATAAACTGTCTTCAGTGATGAATGTTTGGTCTTTTTATTGGTGTAAGGATAATGAAGAATTGCAATGATTATCTATAATTTTTATATTACCTAGAAGGTTCAAAATATTTTCTATGGGCTCATACGCTGATTATTCCATTCGTATGAATCCTTACTCTAAAAGGAAATCATTTACCTATTTAGCAAGAGTGGCTTTCAATTGTCATTCATTAACATGAAGCCATCTCCAATTGCTGCAGCGTAAGGGAGTACAAATAGGTGTTGCATGCTTCCCTGTACTCAGTCCTGAATTGGGCTCTCCAATTAGACAGAAGCAGCCAGATGGAATCTTCGTGAATTTGAAGCAAAGACCATGCAGAAGACCCCAATACTTGGCCTACCACTCCCAGAGGTATCATTTCTTTTGGAGTACATTGTGACCATGCTCAATAGCAAAGTTTCAGCGTGCCCCAGCCACTTTTAGTAAACACGATGTATCTTCGAACTCACTACCTTCCGATTATGAGAACGAATCCTTAACCAATCAGGCCACCGTGGCCCCTACAAACATGTGTGAGGATCTTATCCCCATATTGGCGACTAATCAGAGCTTCATTTCGAATGATATACAGATCCCTACGCTCATTAATGGAGATGTCAAGCATATATCATTACACCCCCAACGTCAAATCTGATACTTTCATGCATAAACGCAGGATTGTTTTTAGTGCTGCGTTCCTTCTAAATAAATATATGCCTATTATCAGGATGAAGATAAAAACGAGACTCGCGAGTTAGAAAAAAGAATATTACTTTATTCGTTTCTCTACCAGTTCACGTGCATTGTTGCCTACTTCCTATGGGTGTCTTGATGTCAACGAGATACTCACCAGTGATCGGTGAGCATACAACCCTTCACTGTGAAGGCGTTTGTTTCGAAACTGTGGTACCAACAGCCGACTGAAATTGTTGTTGAAGAAGACTGGAATTTATATTTCAGTATTAAATAATGGACGGTCTTCATATGCCGTCTTTACCCGTCTACGATCTTGTCTTAATCTTTGCCACGCATTTCCAATCTGCAAGTAACGGTTTCAGATTTTGGAAGTCACACTTTATGAGAAGCTCCAACAGTTTTTGTTACTTCGGACTATGTTAACTTCCATCTAATTGGCCAATAATTCTGGAAGCTTCTGATTCGGTTAAATGACTTCGTTGACACGTCGAAATCAACGCACTTGTTAAATGCGATCATTCTTTTTCATTTTGTTTTGCATTAAGTTAAAATCTTTTTAAAGCGTCTTCTTCAATCTCAAATCGTTCATTTAATTGTTTTATAAACAGCATATATAATCATTGGACTATATCATTTATGACCGTTTCAAAGTATTTTGTCAAACGAAAAATATTTAATGGACAGTATCTTTTGACACCCTGTGACTTGTCGAAAGCTGTTATGAGATTTTTAACATCATTCAGTGTTATTGCTCTTCCGGAAGATTTTTTAATGAATATGAATTCATTCACATGTATTCACTTCACTTATCTGGATGGAGGAAATTCAGATAAACTCCTACACATTCACCCAGAGACCATAGCTCACAAATATTTTATTCTCAATTATTAATTATTCTCTAATTACATTTAACTGCTTTATTTATATTTATTTCAATTTTCCAAGAAGCTTTCTCTAATATCAGGCGGCCAAACATTTAGTGCTCGATAAATTCATCATTTGTTCCCATCATTATTGGTTGAATCTTTTTTCTATGAAAGATCAAACAATTTTTTAAAATTACACCACGATATCCATTGCTTTTCAAAAACGAAAGAACACGTGCATCTGGTCAAAGAAACATTTATAAACCACGATATCACTAACAGAAATCTTTCTAAAACATCTTTTGGTGCCTCTAAAAGTTTTAAATTTTATTGAATTCTGTCAAGGAAATAAAATATGCGTTTGGTGCTAAAAAGTGAAAGTTCAAAGTTGTCATTCAAAGACTTAGAAATAATATTTAGATTTATTGATACTAATACGATTTATTAAACATACAATATTCAATAAATAATCAAAAAATATACTTGTTGAAAGCAAATATTCTTGATAACCAATAATATAGAAAATGTTGTTTATATATTCGAAAACTATAAAAATACACATGAAATTAAAAATAAATTTTGTTAAAATTTACAAATTATTTTCGAAAATAGGAATACGAAGTTTAAAAAAAAATGAAAACCAGAGAATTACTTATGAGCAAAAATAAGTAAAAGATATTTATGTCGTTTATGTTTGGATATAAAAAATGTATACGAGAATAAAATTCTTATTTATATTACATTATATGTAATAAAAATATTTTTCATAGAATGGAATTCTCTATTTAGTAATCTTATCATAGTTATAATATACAAATAAAATAATTCTACCAATTTTTTATTAATAAATATTTAAAATATTAATAAATGCTACCATTTTTTATTTCAGAATTTAATGTCTCTGAAAATTTAATAACTATAATATCAATTATAAAAAAAATCAGCTTAGAAACTTGTGATTTATACAAAGAAAAGTATAATATTCTCTATTTCAGATAAAGACGCAATGCTAATCGGAATTACTCACTTATTATTGACACGCAATAACAAACAAACACGGGTAAAGTTACGCGTGGAATCAGAAGGCGTCGCCTCGTGTTGTTCTATTTTTACCCTATTCTAACCGCGCTCGCGAACGTTTAAACTATGACAGATGTTCATTGAAACTGCAATATCCACCCGTGTTGCATCATGGAAGTGGAATGCCATTGAAGATTAATTTATTCCGTCAGATTATTCCAACGTGTAAATGTTGACTCACAAACTCGAGCGAGTGTGATTAGGAAAAAATCGATTTCATTTGGCGCGCTTCCAGTCTGATGAAATAAATTTCGCTGCAGAGGGAAAGCTGTTGCTTGGAAGGATGAGCAGCGAAAGTCACCTGTAAGGGACTGGTGATAAGAAAACAAACAATGTGAAGACATGTTGACCGTTATTTTCGTTTTCTGTGAAAATAGAACAAAAGTAAATACTATGGATCATCGAATTCCTTGAAAATACCGCGTTATCAGAATTCGTGATGAACAAATAATTAGAATCGGCAGACATTCTAAGAATTCGCGAAGATAAATGCTATTGAATAAAGTAAATCCATATAATTCTAAAATTTTATGACTTTTTTTAAGGGGAAAAAAAACTATAAACTACGAGACAACATTTACTTAATTTTTAATAGTTCTTAATTAAAACGAAATTTTAAATTTCATCAATTTTCAGTTCTTAGGATCTATAGAGGGTATTTTAAAATTAGAATTTTGCAAAACAAACTTGTGTTAAAAATTAAGAGTTATTGGTTATGGATTCAGTTATTTTCATTGATCTTTCCATCATTTAATAGGAATAATACTTTGAATTAATGGCAATAATAATTTGAATTAAAGGTAATTATAATTTGAATTATTAGGTACTTGTTCTATATTTCAATATTAATTTATTTTATAATTCAGAATTTCCATTGATCGATAGTTTTATAAATAAAAAAATGAGTATAACGTATCAGTATTTGATAAAAAGTTATCGCCGAAAGAAAAGAAATTGATTTCTTAAATAAATTTTATAAGAAATATGGAATATAAAATACAATGAACTATGTAATTTTCTTTCTTAATGAAATTTCTAGTTGCAAATTGTAGGTGTTCCATTTTTAGTCTTTCGTTTCCCATATAAAAATTTGGATCTTTTCCAATATAAAAAGAACAATTTATAAGATTTCCTTCTATTTATTTCCTTATTTTTTAATATAACATGCATTTTAGGAACAGAAGATTTTGCCTTTTTGCATGGCAAAATCATTTAGCAATTTTGAAAGCTAAATTTAAAAATTAGAAGCTTTTTATTTCATCAACTTCCCATTTCTCACCAAATTTTACCAGATTTATAAATAAACGCAATGATAATGTTTCCATTTAATAATAATTTAACATTGATTCCATAATTGGGCTATCAAACAGAATATTTTGCCAAATAAAAGAACCAATGTAAGTCACCGAATTTAAGAAATAATGAGTGCTATTACAGTAGCTAATTCATTGCATTTTTGCGAGAAGTTTTGTATAATGCCATTAAAACTCTTCTATATAATTGAGAAGTCTCAAAATATAATTCTTAAGAATTTGAGCGTTTAGCTCTAAACTTTTTCAGGTTCATTGATGGATTATTCTGGAACTCGCGCGCGCGCGAATATTTCATCTCCGCAAATTATGTTTACTTTTGCTCACTCTAGTTAAACAGTAGGACATCATTTCTTAATAAGTGAGTTCGATCCCTGCCCACCATCTGTACAACAGGAGATGTATATTGTAATTCTACATGCAAGTATGTCGAGATGGTTAGAGGCTTAAAAATGTCTTGCGCTCAATAGCTTCCAGCTCTCTAATAGACTGAATTCAATACTGTATCAAAAAATAACTATATAAATAGACTTATATCCATAATTTTTATTCCTTTGAATACTGAAACTAACGTGACAAATTTTAATGTCAAAAAATTTAATAATAATAAAATTAATTTGCTTAGTAAAATGAAATCTTAAGTTGAGGTTATATAATTCATTATTTCAAGAAAAATGCTCGATACTTTTTTAAAACGATATAACTATTAATGAAATTTCTATATCTTACTCATTGGAGTTATTTTTGTTGATTGGTTACTTTTTGATTTATTTCGATATTGTTAAAACAAAATCAGTTTATTTATGTAACATTTTGAGTAATATATCCATTGAAAATATATTATTCAGTTTTTTTCATATTTTTTAATTCAAATTTATAATATTTGTTTTACCAACACAACTATATATATATAAAGATACAACGTTTATTTCAATATGTAACAATGTGTAAAAAATATATTCGAAAGTTTTAAGCTTTCATGTCTATCTAAAATTTGCCACTATGAAATTATTGTAAATAGTTTGTTTTATAAATATAGGTTATTTTAATAAATATCAAAAAGAAATTCCGATTTTTTTTGTTTGGTCGATTTTTTTGTTTAAATTAGGAAAAGATTCGGTTTCGACAAACAATGCTTTATGAATTTGGAATTTACGCTGGTCTTTAAAAATAAATATTTTGGTCATTTATTTTGATCACGTTTAATCTTACTATAAGCTATGGAAAGAATGCTTCGGTGACTCATTAAATTTATTGGCGCCAAAATAAATTTTGATGTGCATCTTAAATTACATCAATTTTTCTCTTACCTAATCTTTCTATTTACCAACATTTCGGCATACCTAAAAAGCTGAATCTCTCTAAGGTCCTTATGAAGTAGATAGACGTTGCCCTTCTGCCTTTTACATGCATGTCTATCGGATCGGGTGCTCAAGAGTTTTCCAGGTTTCTTCCTTTGAAACACGAGAATATATAATAAAAGCCCTTCTGGTAAATAACTTACGATATGAATACTAAAACGCCATACAACAGTCTCAGACCATCTGGCTTTCCGATAAGTAATGTCAAAAGCTTTTCCCAACGGCTAACATTGTTCTGGTTCGCTCTCCTCATACAAACAGCTCTTACCAAAGGAATCGCAAATGTTTACATTATAGTATTTATGATATACTTTTTGAAAGAAATTAAATATGGCAAAAGATGGAATCGAGAAAGTTTGGAGAGAAAAAGCCATACTTGATTTCGTCGCCCTAAGGTAACAATTTTGATACCTGATCTAAAATTTGACAGCCAAGGAGACAAATTATTAACCATTAAAGTGATTGCCTCTTTCGTTCCTGTTGAAATCATGATTACGCTATTTTATTACACTTCTCATTGGCTTAAAATATCCATTACGTCAGATAATGCTTCATCTATGTTGCATCGTAATGAGACGGCGTCGTTATTCCGACTTGTCGACGAATTTGCTGCCTGCCTTCAAATCACATTCTTGGAGAGGCAGCAAACAAGGCGAAATTCATCATCGAATATCTGAGTGTCGTCGGCGATGAGAAAAAAAGCCCTTTCATTTTTTTTAATCATAATTTTTCCGTTTGTAAAACTTTTCAAAATCAGGAAAATGATTTACTTTTCTAAAGAATTATTTTTCAATTTTCCAAATTTTTGTTGATATTGCTTTCGAAATTGTTTTAAAAGCAATATCACTAAAGATTTGAAAATTTTTTTCCAATTTCCTTCTATCCTATTTTCAACGTGTTAACGTTGAAATTAGGACAGAAAGAAAAGCAAAATGAAAAAGACAAGACAAAACATACACTGTATGGTTATTTTAAATCAACAATTGACGATTTAATTTTTTTTTTTATTTATGAAATTTCTTAGCGAACTAATATTTTTTGAGTGAGGAAGTGTGAAGGGAAAATTGTTAGCTTTGGTATCAACATCATTAGAACACGGTTCAAAACTACTAGGTAGTGGACTGGTATTTAAGTTCTTTGACAGGTAATCGAAAAGAACTCCAATAACAGAATTTCTAACTTGTGATCTATGGCCCGGGTTTTCGCGTGACGTAGCTTCCAGTAAAAGAATATACCTAGCTTTTAAGGATAAATTACAACTTTGAAAGATCACGATGTCTGATTCAACAATATTTACTATACATTTAGTTTTAATCAAAATGCTATTTTACATCCCTAAATATGATCTTACGTATTTATCAGACACAGACAAATCGAATGAAGTGTAAAATAGTACAAAAAAATTCCCTTTAATTACGAAATTATTGAATACATTAAAGCTGGTATTCTTTCCATCTACATTCCAAAGTATTTCCTATCAGCGGCGTATTGGAAAAAGCGTAAACACGTTTAATGCAGAAAAAACAGCAATATTTTTTAAAAATAAAAAATAAATGTTATTAATCTTAATCATAACCATGTGGAAATATAGAATAATGTGTAAGGACCCATTTCTATACACATTTTTTTTATCTACTCTCAAAGTTTATTAGTGAATAACCATTTTAAAAAAAACCGGAAAGAGCCTTTTCTATTGTTTAAGTGAACAAAGTTCCGGTTAAATTATAAATTCCTGTTTAAATAGTTTAATTTAATTTCATTGCAGTATAATTAACGTTAAAAGAAGGATCAAGTAGTTTGCATAAGACTTTGAATTAAGTACAACCACGGCCAACTAAATTTCAAAACGACATAGTTTTTAGGTGAACCAACTTAACTAATGATAATATAAATTCCTTGCAGCTGGTTATCGATTCAACTCTAAGCAAAAATTCGGTGTGTAAGCACATTGAGAATTTTATTTATATCGATTCCTTCAATACTTAATCATAACACACATATTTAAATATTTTTCAATAAAACAACTTAGTTTTTTTTATTTTTATTTTTGCATCATTTTGTGCTAAAAAATTCTCAGTAATCTCCGGTCAAACAACTTAAGCAACCAATCAAACATTTTCTATAATCTATTCGAGTGCTCTTAGCATCAACTTATTGTCGTGGAAACAGAGCATTTCAAGCGAGTTATCAAAAGAAATTCGAAATCAATGGCGAGAGATTAAAAAAATATATATATGGCAAATAATCAGCGTTGTTATCTCATTCGTTATATTAAAACATTTTACTCTCCATCTAAACAAGTAGAAGGAAGTTTGCGTACTTATGATGTAACTATGTTTCTATCCTTCTATTTTATTTTGGAACATTTGATAGCACCAAATCACACACAAACACTCCTTCGTTTTCTTTTCCAAAGGATAAAATCTCTACAACCGGACAACCCAACCCACCTACAATCGCGTAAATGTGTCCTGATGAACTTTTCTGGTGCTCATCAGGATGTTTCAGATTTAGATATACAATATATCTGTGCCTAGCACGGCAGGATGTTTGTCTGAAAGGTTATCCTATTAAATTTAGATTAAAGCAACAACATCCTAACTGCGTCATTTCTTCATCTTAGATTAGTGATAGATATTTAAAAACGACCATGATATTATTGTTGCTGCATCAAACGGATGACTTGGGCTAGAAGATGATGATGCCTAATATGTATGTTTACCCAAAATCGTCTCAAAGTGCACATGAATTATCTCACCAATTTAATTATGTTGTGCATCATTAATTAATGACATAACATTATATATTGATTTATAATTATAATATTTATGAATTAAATAAATATTTACAAATTTTCTTTTTAAAAAAGTATGAGATAAAAATAAAATCTTTGATGTGCTATCATTTTTTTCCAACGACAGGCATACTTGGGTGACTAACCCTATGCCACAACAAGGCCAGAAACTGCTACTCATTTCTCGTTACCCAGCGAGCACCTGTGAACCAAGTCACGGAGGCGAGTAGCGTTACCCGCGCCATACCACCACAAACCCGTTTATAAGGTGGGCCACATTTATACATCATCACAGAAGAAAGGACAGAGAAACTCCAAGAGAACAGAGAAAGAAAGTAACATCCATGCCCGAACCGGGATTCGAACCCAGGACCCACAGCTCAGGAGTCAGGAACGCTAACCACTCAGCCATCGGTCGGCTTGATGTGCTATCATCTTTTCATTTATTTTGAATTCCATTTATGCATTAAATTTAGTATTTCCTTTCATTTATGCCAAATTATCTCAACCTATAACTGATTTTTAAAAAATAAAAAAATAAAATAAAATAAATCCCCTAAAAACGAAAATAATATGGTAATCTTAACAACAAAAATGTTTTTTTTTTTGTTGAAAATAAAAAGCTTTCATAAATATATAGCATATTTTTTTTCAATGTGTCTTTCAGCTTTTTTTCGATTTTTGTTGGCTTATTTACTAGCGGGCCAAGTCCACAATTTTTCAAGGACAATAGCTTCTAATCGAAAATGTGTACATAGATTTCGAGGGTAAAATGGTGGGAAAATAATACACATAACCAATTACTTTTTGTGCTCAAAATGCTGTTTTTTAACACGAAATCGGGTGTCACAAACAGGTTAAATAAAAACAAATCGAATTAAGTTTTATTTAAATGCTTAAAAAACCTCTTTACTTCCAAAATTACTGAATATTGAGGTCGGTATTCTTTACATCATCGTTCCAGTGCATTCTCTATCGGCGGAGTATTTATGAAAAGCGTAAATACGTAAGCTGAAATGGGTGAAAACAGTACGTTTCAAAAATCGATTACAGAAATTATTGTTACATTTTTTTCAAAATTGTGTTTGAACATAGAAAGAAAGGAGACATCCGATGTCGTAAATATTTTTCTTCTGATCCCAATAGTTACGTATGTATCGATAACTATTTTAAAAGGAAAAAAAAAATATTCAAACGTTACTATTTTTGGAGCAACTAGAATTCCGGAAATAACATTATTTAAATTAACAACACAGCATGTTCAACATTAATCAGAAAGTTCAAATTACAGTTAATTATAATTTAAATCTTTTGTCAGCTTGGAAACAAATTTTAGAAATGAAACAGGGCTTTTATTTTAAGTTAGAGAAAAACATCTTGATGGAATTTGTTTTATTCCGACAAACCATTCTCAGTTTAATCCCAGACAAAAATTCGGCAGATGCAATGAGGATATTATTTGTATAGTTTATTAAAGTTATATCCAAAACTATAAAAAAAATATAAATTCTCATTAAAATATTCAAAAATTAAAATTAAGTGATTGACTTTCTCTCGATTGACACATTTACTTCGTTTTCCAAGCCTGCAAACAACCAATGTTTAAAACAGCTCATTCATAAAATGGTTTCTCTTAAAGCACATTTTCAGAAATTAAAATTTCCCGATTCAGTGCTAAGTATTCTTTTTTCTACAAGCACATTTTAGACAAAAATCTGATTTGTCGGAGAAATATGTTTAAACGAGTGTGGATGTTTTTAGACACAAGTGGCTCTAATATCTAAAAACATCCACAATCGAGACAGCATCGAACTTTGAATCAAACTGAATATCAGAGCATAATACACCATTCAGCTATCGGTTCGGTTCTTTACACAGGTGATAACAATATAGGTCCTAATGAATGACATAATGTTTAGGAAACTGATGTTTTAGATAATGCTCTCAAGGTTTTCTAAAAAATAATTCATAAAATCGCCAATAGATGGCGCTGGAGACTAAAGTATTCTACAAGAACATTTGATTCCTATATTCCTTTCCAATCGTAATGTTACGGTCCATAACGGAGAATAATAAACTCGCATAAATTTCACGAGTATGCCTAATTATGTAGTCCGAGATTAGGAACTGTTTACTTTGCACACGTGATCATTTAATATCCCTATAACCCAAAGTCTCGCGGATTTAGATCAGATAAGCAAGATGCCGAACTTTCAAATTTTGTTGGAGTCTCCAACATATCTTTTTCTACCTTGAAAATCGTCAGTCTTCGATCAACTTAGAAAATTTTCCAGTTGTCATCATTTTTAGAAGTGGCTCTAGTGTCTCATTGGTCTTCCTCATATGTACTTCCGCAGCCATAATATTCTTGCCACAGCTGTCAAGGTTTTTGTCATTCTGGTACAAAAGTTTTCAAAGGCAGCAGTGTTTTTCAGTGGTCATCTACGAATTGGGTGAACACAAGCCAGTGTAGCATTTATTTTTCATTTTTATTGACATTATAATTTGTGCCTATATTATGTAGATATTCCGTTTCTGCACATCTTATTTTAGTAGTACAATAGCGCCATCTATCGACGACTTCTTGTACTAATTTTTAACAAACACAACTGCATGATTTTAAATATTTTTTGTTGAAATTTCCAGATGTCATGACCCGAAGGCATGCCGAATAAGAAATGACTGATATGACAGGGCGAATAGCATACAAAATCCTTACCCCAGGTGACAATGTTTGACAATGTAAATTACAGGCTGGAAATATGCGTTCTTCCTGATGCTGCCAATCAAGGATGCGGCCCTCTTGATGCTATAAGCGAAACAGGATTCCGAAGTTAAGGAAAACTAAAGTGCGTTAAATTCATTACCGGTTATTCATCAGTGGTGATTTCCAACCTCGAGATTTTGAGTCAGGATGATGAGGTTTTAACAGTTACATTATAATGAACCCAGTAAAATCACGCGTTTCCGCATTTGATCGTCCAAAATGCATTTATCGGGAAATGTTTCCTACTTTACCTAAACTATTCATACTTTTTTGATTTTATTTTGATATTAAAGCTTGTAATTTCAAAAAGTCATTATAATAGTATTTTGCGAAATCTTGTTAATAAATTTTAATATACACTTATCTGCTGGAAGTCTGCGTACAAGCAATTAATGCTTGGTGTTAATGTAGCGATTCATAATTGAATTAAATTTCTATAATTAAATATAAGAGCATTTTAGATACCTCAAATAAAACAATTTTAATAGTAAGTAGTAATAATCATTTGAAAGCAACAATATAAAATATAATATATACATAAATTAAAAAAGAGAAGCTCCAGTGGCTCAGTAGTCCCTTGAGTCAGTAGCTTCACGCCGCTTCCCGTAAGCTCCGCAAAGTGAAGCATCATTTGACGCGGGCAGTGGTTGGGAGGGTGACCACGGTGTACTCGCCTTCACTGGGTTGCTGGAGCTCCGTGGGTTGGGGACAAGTCCACGTTAATCTGTGACGTCCAAAGTCCTTCCGCTAGTGTGGCGTGGATGTGGAGAGAAGGGTGCCAGCTGCAGGTGTGGCCTCGTCACCTGACCGTGGTTCAAAATGACGAGGCACCTTAAAAAGAGCAAAGTCGTACTTTCAGCTTTGTGGTGCTCTGATCCAAACGAAGTGACTCTCCTTATTGACTCCCCTCAGGGGGCTTACCTTCTTTAGGTAAACACGGGTGTCACAATCCCGAGGTACCCTAGTGATCTGTCCTCTTCTTTCTTTTCCTCTGTCCTCTCCTCTTCTGCTTTCTCTTCCTCTTCTCCCTCAGTGTGGTTGCCTCGCAAGAGGTTGAGGGCTCCTCTTGAGTAGCTTTCGCCGCTCTGTTGCTATTAGCTACTCTTGAGGACTAAATCACCCACGTGTTTGCCGTGCGTGGAGACCCGTGTCCCTGGAAAGGAGGATCCTGGTAATTGAGGCCTCCAGAGACCAACACATTACTTTGGCCTCTGCTTCAGGTAAACGGGAGGTGTGTTGTGGTCCTCAGCACATCAATCGGCTTTATGGATCAAGCGATCGGTACATCTACTGGGTGACTCGTTAAGGGTGGAGGCCACTTCAGGGATGTACTGTGAGCGTATAGGACCTGGCTAGCACTGGTGCAGCTGGTCTGCATCCCCTTGTTGGACTCGGTGGTGGGTGGTGCCGTCAGGTCCCGAATATTCCATCTCTAATATGGAAACATTTCTTTTCTCTTCTCTCCCACGGCCCCTCAGGGGGTTTACCTTCTTTAGGTAAACACGGGTGTCACAATCCCGAGGTACCCTAGTGATCTGTCCTCTTCTTTAATTTCCTCTCTCTTCTACTCTTCTGCTTTCTCTTCCTCTTCTCCCTCAGTGTGGTTGCCTCGTAAGAGGTTGAGGGCTCCCCTTGAGTAGCTTTCGCCGCTCTGTTGCTATTAGCTACTCTTGGGGACTAAATCACCCACGTGTTTGCCGTGCGTGGAGACCCGTGTCCCTGGAAAGGAGGATCCTGGTAATTGAGGCCTCCAGAGACCAACACATTGCTTTGGCCTCTGCTTCAGGTAAACGGGAGGTGTGTTGTGGTCCTCAGCACATCAATCGGCTTTATGGATCAAGCGATCGGTACATCTACTGGGTGACTCGTTAAGGGTGGAGGCCACTTCAGGGATGTACTGTGAGCGTATAGGACCTGGCTAGCACTGGTGCAGCTGGTCTGCATCCCCTTGTTGGACTCGGTGGTGGGTGGTGCCGTCAGGTCCCGAATATTCCATCTTAAATATGGAAACACAAATATTCTCATCTCTCCCACGGGAGCATACTTTTAAGCTAATAAAGGCAAGATTTTACATTGTGAAAAGGAAGGAGGGTACCTTTGATAATGTATCCCCTTTCCTAATCCAAAAAGGTATCAGTGGCAGTATCGGCGAAGTAAAGAGCATTCGGAAACTTCGTTCTGGTGATTTGATGGTTGAAGTTGCTTCAGATGCACAAGCAGCTCTGATTAGCAACATGAATACGCTAGCTAACCTTGAGGTGTCCGTCCAACCTCATATGAACCTTAACATCTCACGTGGTGTGGTATCCGCCAAGGATTTGCTAAATACGCCAACGGACGAGATCTTAGAAAATCTCATAGATCAAAAGGTCTGTGCTGTAAAACGCATCACTATCAGACGAGATGGGCAGTTTATTAATACTAAACATCTCGTACTGACATTTGCGACGCCAGACCTACCGCAGCATATTAATGCTGCGTATATGCATCTATCCGTTAGGCCGTTCATTCCAAATCCTTTGCGTTGTTTCCAGTGCCAGAGATTTGGACACTCCAAAGCGGCTTGCCGGGGCAAACTGACTTGCGCTCGCTGCGCAGCAGTTGGCCACGACAGCTCGTCTTGTACTGCAAAGGAGAGGTGTGTCAACTGTAAAGGTGACCACCCCTCCTACGCTAGAAGTTGTCCTATCTGGATACTGGAAAAAGAGATCACAACCACTAAAGTTAAAAATAATTGTTCATACCCTGAGGCAAGACGTGCTGTTACAGCACGTACACCTCAAGCAGGAGTTAGCTATGCATCTGTCGCTGCCAAGGTCACCAGAACAGCTAGTACACAAACCGATGCCCTTTCACTTCCACTAGTCAAATTACCCCTCACATCTGATAAAAGCCCAAAATCAACCTCTACAACTATTCAACGTAGAAAAGCTCCGATGGCTAAGTCTAAAGCCATGAAGGCCTTAAAATTAAAATCTGCAAAAGAGGGCAAAATTAGGCCCTCTATATCCACCCGTAAAGCCTTAAACCTGGAGGCTGACGCTGTTTCCTTACATCCCTCGGACGAAGATTTATCGCTCGAGGAGATGTCGGATGACATGCCTTCCAGCTCCGGGAAAGGAGCTTTTCAAATTGAACAATAACTTCCTTTGTTTCTTGGAACTGCCATGGTTTGCGTTCTCATCATGATGACATCAAGTCTATAATTTCAGCCTACAACCCCGCATGTGTTGCACTTCAGGAAACATTCCTGAAGTCCAGCAATAACATTTCCATGCGTGGGTTTAGAAGCTTTAGAAAAGACTGTGGTGACGATGGTGCAGTGTCTGGAGGTGTTTGTATATTAACATCTAATACTTTTCCCAGCACTGCCCATCCATTGAATACTACTCTACAGGCTGTTGCTGTAAGAATTCATACTACATGCTTATTAACAGTCTGTAGTTTATATTTACCACCACATGATGTCATCCGCCAAGAGGAACTCGATGCATTAACAGATCAGCTGCCAACACCATTTCTGTTGTTAGGTGACTTTAACGGCCATAGTTCTTTGTGGGGAAATGATGATACTAATTCTCGCGGTCGGCAGATAGAGCGGTTTATTTCAGATAATAGTCTCTGTCTGCTGAATACCGACGAGAAGACATATTTCCATGTACCCACAAGAACGTTTCATTCTCTCGATCTAGCCATCTGTTCTCCATCTCTTCTGCCATTGTTAAATCTAATAGTAGGAAATGATCTGCATAACAGCGATCATTTTCCTCTCGTCATCTCCCAGACTGGAGGTAGTAGTGTAAGACAACGCTTACCTACTTACGTGTACAGTCGGGCAGATTGGACGTTATTTACACAATTGGCAGTTGTTGATAACGAAATGGTTACGATCGATGATATTGATGATGCCATATATAAGGTCACCGAAGCAATATTGAATGCAGCTGATGCGTCAATTCCTAAGAGTTCCTTTACAACACACAGGCGTTGCAAACCTTGGTGGAACAAAGAATGTCAACAAACTTATAGAAAACAAAGGAAGTTATGGGGGTTATTTCGGAGGTACCCCACAACGGAGAATCTTATCGCCTTCAAGAGAGCAAAAGCACTAGCTCGCAGAGCTCGTCGTCGAAGTCAGAAGGAATCCTGGTCCTGCTATGTATCTTCAATAACATCTTCAACTTCCAGTAAGCAGTTGTGGAGAAGGGTGAAAGCAGCCAATGGAATTTATAGAGAATTTTCTATTCCTATTTTAAAATCCGGAGCTGCTATATACTCTTCTCCTACGGATATTGCTAACGTCCTTGGTGAAGCATTTGCTAACGTCTCAAGCTCGAACTCTTATAGTCCTTCGTTCTTGAGGACTAAGAGTCGTGCTGAGCGAGTACCAATTCGCTTCAACCATCGACATACTTTACCGTACAACTGTGAATTTGGAATGTTTGAATTGAAGAAAGCTTTACAGCAGGCCAAAAATACCAGTCCAGGACCTGATGGAATCAGTTATCTCATGCTTCAACATTTGAGTCCAGACTCCCTGTTGAACTTACTTTACCTGTTCAATAGGATCTGGACGGAAAATGAATTTCCATCTCTATGGCAAGAAGCAATAGTGATTCCTGTCCTAAAGGCTGGTAAGGATCCTTCAGATCCTTCAAATTATCGACCAATTGCTCTGACGAGCTGCTTATGTAAGACTCTCGAACGTATGGTCAACGCCCGTCTCGTATATGTCTTAGAAAAAAATAATTGTATACATATCAATCAGAGTGGCTTCCGTAAAGGGAGATCCACTCTTGATAATATAACATATTTGGAGACCCAAATCCGCAATGCTTTTGTGCGGAGGAACCATCTGGTCTCCATTTTCTTTGACATCGAGAAGGCATACGACCGTACATGGCGATATGGAATTCTCCGTACATTATATGATTTTGGCTTTCGGGGTAATCTGCCGATATTCCTACAAAATTTTTTATGCTCCCGTGGTTTTAAAGTACGTATTGGAAACTATACTTCCAATACTTTTACACAATCTGAGGGTGTTCCTCAGGGCTCTATTTTAAGCGTCACACTTTTTAGTCTCTTCATCACTAACATTCTTCATCAGCTTCCATCATCCGTACATGGTACTTTGTTTGTAGACGACCTGCAAATATCATGCGAGGGGTCTAATATGCGATTAATTGAGAGACAACTGCAAACAGCAGTTAACAAACTTGCTGCATGGTGTGCTGAGAATGGCCATACTTTATCACCAAGCAAGAGTAAATGTGTCCACTTCTGTAGAAAGACTAGCTTGCATAATGATCCAATAATTTACATCAACAACACTCCAATACAAGTAGTCAATGAAATAAAATTCTTGGGTATTATCTTTGACAGAAAATTGACCTTTCTTCCGCATATTTTACATTTGCGGAAGAAGTGTGAGCGATCGCTTAATATCCTCAAGGTGTTGTCAAATACATCTTGGGGTGCAGATCGCACATCACTACTTCGAATTTATCAGTCATTGATTTTATCCCGCATTGACTACGGAAGTGTAGTTTATGGATCGGCTAGATCTTCTGTTTTACGAAGATTGGACACAGTTCATCACTCTGCTTTGAGGATATGCTCTGGGGCATTCCGCACATCCCCCGTCCAGAGTCTATACGTGGTTTGCCATCAATTACCGTTAGACCTGAGACGTATGCAGCAGTCTCTCAGTTATTATGCTAAAATCATGTCGACCCCTGATCATCCATTACGTTCTATGATTCCTAATGCCTCTTTGAAACGACTATATGATGCTCGTCCATTGAGCATCCCACCTTTTCTCACAAGAGCCAAATCACATCTCTGGCTCACAGACCTATGTGATGTTCGGATAGAGTCAACTAATCAATTTCTCTATCCACCTTGGTATGAACCAACAAATACCTTTATAAATACCTTTGCTCAATTTAAAAAATCGGACACAACACCTATTGTTTTTCAGCAGCTGTACTATTCTCATCGCTGTCAGAATCAATTATACAAACCTGTATTCACAGATGGTTCTAAAACAGCAGGACATGTGGGCTGTGGAGTTTTTATTAATAATACAGCGTTTAGTTACAGCCTACATTCGTCCTGCTCCATCTTTACTGCTGAAGCAACTGCTATATACTATGCGCTTCAGCATGTGAATACAGGCGATTACCATAAATATTGTATCTATACTGACAGCATGAGTATTATTGAAGCTTTGAAAAACAATAGTGTTACCTGTCATCCTGTTGTGTCCAAAATTTTTAAAGCATTGGATTCCCTTGCTGGCAAGGGAAAAGAAATTGTATTTTGTTGGATACCAAGCCACATGGGTCTTGAAGGAAATGAGAGAGCAGATGCAGCTGCAAAGGCTGCATCAGATCCAATATTACCATCGGTTCCTCTCTCAGATGTGAGAAAGGCTATAAAAAGTTCTATATATGGTCTTTGGCAGGAGTCATGGAACTTGCAGGTCGGCAACAAGTTGCATAATATCTTCTCATCCCTCACCTCATTGTCAGTTTTACCGATACGAAGTGCTGATGTAAGATTAACCCGCCTTCGTATCGGACACACACGTTTCACACATAGACATTTGTTTCTAAATGAATTAAATCCTTGGTGTGAAGCGTGTGATGAACCATTCACTGTTTATCATATTTTAATTTCATGTTCATATTTTAACCAATATCGTTTACACTTTTTTAAATGTGATATTTTAACATTATATGATTTGCTTGGGGAATCACCCCACAGGAACCTATTTGCCTTTTTGAGGGCAATAGGTTTTATACATAATATTTAATTTTTGTTTTCTAAGTTTTTATAACATATGTTTTTTTGATTTTCATTTTATACTTTATAATATGATTTTAATGTAAAATGTATACACTGATTTTTGTATTTTAAAAGTTTTAATGTTGCTTGGGTTTAAGAAAAAAAAATAATGTAAAAAAAAATAAATAATAAAAAAAATATTAAATAAATATATGCTTCATAACTATATTCTTGGCGCAGCATGTCCGTTCTTGGACCTTGCGCCATAAAACCCAACCAACCAACCAACCCACGGGAGCACACACTGACATTACTAAAAGCTAAATTTTATATTGTGAAATTAAAGGAGGGTACATTTGATACTGTATCCCCTTTCTTAATTCAAAAAGCTATTTCTGGAAATATCGGAGAAGTAAAGAGCATCCGGAAACTTCGTTCTGGAGATCTAATGGTAGAAGTTGCTTCGGAAGCACAAGCGACTCTGATTAGCAACATGAAAACGTTAGCTAACCTTGAGGTGTCCGTCCAGCCTCATATTAATCTTAACTTTTCACGTGGTGTGGTATCCGCCAAGGATTTGTTAAATTCGCCTGCGGACGAGATCTTAGATAATCTAAAAGATCAAAAGGTCTGTGCAGTAAAACGCATCACTGTCAGACGGGATGGGCAGACTATTAATACTAAACATCTCGTACTGACATTTGCGACGCCAGACCTACCGCAGCATATTAAAGCTGCGTATATGCATCTATCCGTAAGGCCATTTATTCCAAATCCTTTGCGTTGTTTCCAGTGCCAGAGATTTGGTCACTCCAAAGCGACTTGCAGAGGCAAACTGACTTGCGCTCGCTGCGCAGCAGTTGGCCATGACAGTTCGTCTTGCACTGCAAAGGAGAGGTGTGTCAACTGTAAGGGTGACCACCCCTCCTACGCTAGGAGTTGTCCTATCTGGATACTGGAAAAAGAGATCACCACCACCAAAGTTAAGAATAACTGCTCATATCCTGAGGCGAGACGGGCTGTTACAGCTCGCACACCTCAAGTAGGAGTCAGCTATGCTACTGTTGCTGCCAAGATCACCAGAACGACTAGCACACAAACGGATGCTCTCTCACTTCCGATAGTTAAATTACCCCCTACTACCGCACAAAGGCCAAAATCGACCTCCACATCGACTACCCGCAAAAAAGCTCCTATTTCCAGATCAAAAGGTATAAAGGCCTTAAAACTAAGATCTGCAAAGGAGGGCAATTCTAGGCCCTCCCTATCCACCCGTAAAGCCTTATCCCTTGAAGCTGATGCTGTGTCTCTGCATCCCTCTGACGAAGATCTGTCACTTGAGGAGATGTCAGATGACATGCCTTCCAGCTCCGGGAAAGGAGCTTTTAAAATTCAACAATAACTTCCTTTGTTTCTTGGAACTGCCATGGTTTGCGTTCTCATCATGATGACATCAAGTCTATAATTTCAGCCTACAACCCCGCATGTGTTGCACTTCAGGAAACATTCCTGAAGTCAAGCAATAACTTCTCCATGCGTGGGTTTAAAAGCTTTAGAAAAGACTGTGGTGACGATGGTGCAGTGTCTGGAGGTGTTTGCATATTAACATCTAATAACTTTTCCCAGCACTGCCCATCCATTTGAATACTACTCTACAGGCTGTTGCTGTGCAGAATTCATACATGCATGCTTATTAACAGTCTGTAGTTTATATTTACCACCACATGATGTCATCCGCCAAGAGGAACTCGATGCTTTAATAGATCAGCTGCCAACACCATTTCTGTTGTTAGGTGACTTTAACGGCCATAGTTCTTTGTGGGGAAGTGATGATACTAATTCTCGCGGTCGGCAGATAGAGCGGTTTATTTCAGATAATAGTCTCTGTCTGCTTAATACCGACGAGAAGACATATTTCCATGTACCCACAAGAACATTTCATTCTCTCGATCTAGCCATTTGTTCTCCATCTCTTCTGCCATTGTTAAATCTAATATGTAGGAAATGATCTGCACAACAGCGATCATTTTCCTCTCGTCATCTCCCAGACTGGAGGTAGTAGTGTAAGACAACGCTTACCTACTTACGTGTACAGTCGGGCAGATTGGACGTTATTTACACAATTGGCAGTTGTTGATGATAAAATGGTTTCGATCGAAGATATTGATATTGCCGTTAGTAAAGTCACTGAAACAATTAAGAATGCAGCTGATGCATCAATACCTAAGAGTTCCTCTATACCACACAGGCGTTGCAAACCTTGGTGGAACAAACAATGCCAAGAAACATATAAAAAACAGAGGAAGTTATGGGGAATATTTAGGAGGTACCCCACAACGGAGAATCTTATCGCCTTTAAGAGAGCAAAAGCATTAGCTCGCAGAGCCCGTCGTCGAAGTCAGAAGGAATCCTGGTCCTGCTATGTATCTTCTATAACATCTTCAACTTCCAGTAAGCAGTTGTGGAGAAGGGTGAAAGCAGCCAATGGAATTTATAGCGAATTTTCTATTCCTATTTTAAAATCCGGAGCTGCTATATACTCTTCTCCTACGGATATTGCGAATGTCCTTGGTGAAGCATTTGCTAACATCTCAAGCTCGAACTCTTATAGTCCTTCGTTCTTGAGGACTAAGAGTCGTGCTGAGCGAGTACAAATTCGCTTCAACCATCGACAAGTCTTACCGTACAACTGCGAATTTGGAATGTTTGAATTGAAGAAAGCTTTACAGCAGGCCAATAATACCAGTCCGGGACCTGATGGAATCAGCTATCAAATGCTTCGAAATTTAAGTCCAGACTCCCTATCGAACATATTATATTTGTTCAATAGGATCTGGACTGAAAATAAATTTCCATCTTTATGGCAAGAAGCAATAGTGATTCCTGTCCTCAAGGCTGGTAAGGATCCTTCAGACATTTCAAATTATCGACCAATTGCTCTGACGAGTTGCTTCTGTAAGACTCTCGAACGTATGGTCAATGCTCGTCTCATCTATGTCTTAGAAACTAATAATTATATCCATAAAAATCAGAGTGGCTTTCGTAAAGGAAGATCCACTCTTGATAATATGATATACTTGGAAACTCAAATCCGCAACGCTTTTGTGCGGAGAAATCACTTAGTTTCCATTTTCTTCGACATAGAGAAGGCTTATGACCATACATGGCGATATGGAATTCTCCGGACATTATATGATTTTGGCTTTCGGGGTAATCTTGCCGATATTCCTACAGAATTTTTTATGCTCCCGTGGTTTTAAAGTACGTATTGGAAGCTATACATCCAATACTTTTACACAATCTGAGGGTGTTCCTCAGGGCTCTATTTTAAGCGTCACACTTTTTAGTCTCTTCATCAGTAACATACTTCATCAGCTTCCATCATCAGTACATGGTACTTTGTTTGTGGACGACCTGCAAATATCATGCGAGGGTTCGAATATGCGATTAATTGAGAGACAACTGCAAACAGCAGTTAACAAGCTTGCTGCATGGTGTGCTGAGAATGGCCATACTTTATCTCCTAGCAAGAGTAGATGTGTCCACTTCTGTAGAAAGACTAGCCTGCATAATGATCCAACTATTTATATCAACAACACTTCAATACAAGTAGTCAATGAAATAAAATTCCTGGGTATTATCTTTGACCGAAAATTGACCTTTCTTCCGCATATTTTATATTTGCGGAAGAAGTGTGAGCGATCGCTTAATATCCTCAAGGTGTTGTCAAATACATCTTGGGGTGCAGATCGCACATCACTACTTCGCATTTATCAGTCATTGATTTTATCCCGCATTGACTACGGAAGTGTTGTTTATGGATCGGCTAGATCTTCTATTTTACGAAGACTGGACACAGTTCATCACTCTGCTTTGAGGATATGCTCTGGGGCATTCCGCACATCACCCGTCCAGAGTCTATACGTGATATGTCATCAATTACCGTTAGACCTGAGACGAATGCAGCAGTCTCTCAATTATTATGCTAAGATCATGTCGACCCCTAATCACCCAATACGTTCCATGGTTCCAAATACCTCTCTCATGAGATTATATGATGCTCGTCCAATGAGCATCCCACCTTTTCTCACACGAGCCAAATCACATCTGTGGCTCACAGACCTACATGATATTCGGATTGAGTCTGTACCTCAATTTGCTCATCCGCCTTGGTATAACCCAACATATAATTTTATCAATACCTTTGCTCACTACAGAAAATCTGACACAACACCTATTGTTTTTCAACAGCTATATTCTTCTCATCGCTGTCAGTATCAATCATACAAACCTGTATTCACAGACGGTTCTAAAACAGCAGGACATGTGGGCTGTGGAGTTTTTATCAATAATACAGCTTTTAGTTACAGCCTACATTCGTCCTGCTCCGTCTTTACTGCTGAAGCAACCGCCATCTTCTATGCGCTTCAGCACGTGAATGCAGATGATTGTCATGAATTTTGTATTTACACTGACAGCATGAGTATGATTGAAGCCTTGAAAAACAATAGCGTTACCTGTCATCCTGTTGTGTCTAGAATTTTCTCAGCATTGGATTCCCTTGCTGGCAAGGGATACAAAATTATATTTTGTTGGGTACCAAGTCACGTAGGTCTTGATGGAAACGAGAGAGCGGATACAGCTGCAAAGGCTGCTGAAGATCCAATTCTACCATCAGTTCCGCTCTCAGATGTGAGAAAGGGTATAAAAAGATTTATATGTTCCCTATGGGAAGAATCATGGAACTTGCAGGTCGGAAACAAACTCCATAGCATTTTCTCATCCCTCACCTCATTATCAATTTTACCGCTACGAAGTGCGGATGTTAGATTGACTCGCCTTCGTATCGGACACACACGTTTCACACACAGACATTTGTTTTTGAGTGAATTAAATCCTTGGTGTGAAACGTGTGATGAACCTTATACTGTGCATCATATTTTAATTTCATGTTCATGTTTTAACCATTTACGTATACACTTTTTTAATACTGATTTTATAACTTTATTTGATTTAATAGGGGATCCACCCCATAAAAACCTATTTGCTTTTTTAAGAGCAATAGGATTCATACATTTTATTTGATTTGTTTGTTAAATTTTAAAATTATACATATATTTTATCTTATAAATTTTATTTTAAAATATTATATACACAGATTTTTGTATTTTAAAAATTTTTTAAATGTTGCTTGGGTTTTTTGAAAAAAATAAATAAAGAAAGAAAAATAAATTAATAATGAAGAAACAAAATCTTACTCTTGGCGCAGCATGTCCAATTTTGGACCTTGCGCCATAAAACCCAACCAACCAACCAACCATCTCCTTATTGACTTAATTCGCACTGCCAAAGGCAAAAGCGAGCTTGGCTTGTCCAAATGTCATAAGAAAACAACAACAACAAAAGAGAGAAATCACATACACCAGAAGTCAGCGTTCACTTACAAAAATGCTGAAATTCATCATTAAAGTTTTCGAGGAATTTAATACTTGGTTGGATAGCCTTTTCTTTTTAATACTTCTCTCAATCTATTTGGGATTGATTGAATAAGTTTTTAAAATCTCTTCTGAAGTCATTTCCCCCATTCTTCTTTCATAACAGATTTTAACAATTCTTTGAATGTTATGTGATGTCCTTTGATTCTTTATTCAAGCAAGTCCCATAAATGTTCAATGGGATTCAGGTCTTGGAACTGAAGAGGTATATGCACTTGCTTTGGCACATGACATAGAAGCCATAAAGGCCGTTTGCTTTGGATCATTGTCCTGCTGGAAGAAATAATCTTCTTTCAATCCGATTTTGCGGGCACTTTGTTTAAAGTTTCCTTTTAACTGAAAAATTTCTTTCAACTGAAAAATTTCTTCCATTGTCGATTCAATGAACTTGAGGTTACCACAACCCAACTGCTTCCTATACACCCCCAAAACACTACGCCTCCTCCTCCTCCATGTTTGACAGTCGGAAGAAGGTTTTTTTTCTTGAGTTCTGTACTAAGACTTCTCCAGACATATTTCCTTCCTTTTATTCCAAAAATGCAAAATTTGCTTTCATCTCAAAAAATTACTTTGTTTAAGAAATCTTGAATCTTGTTCAAATGTTCTTTTGCAAACGCATTTATTTTTGCTCAGTTCACAGGAGAAATGTATGATTTCTTCCTTGCAACCCTAGCATGAATATCGTGCTTTTTCAATATTCTTCGAGTTGTTGTTAAACTAACATTTATCTGGAATCTCTCGGCAACACTTTTTGTTATTTTTGATGTTGACAATCGAGGATCCTTTTTTGACAGACTGGATTACAAAGTGGATCTCTCGAAGTGCAGTTGACCGGCCTGTTTTCGATTTCGACACCTGTTGATTTATAGTTGTTAATAACTTTCTGGACCGAGAGGAATGTCTCCTATTAACTGTCTCAGCAATTGCTCAGAGTGATTTCCCAAATTTCCAAACAGATATTTATTATAATCTTTCTTTCATCAACATTAATCTCTCTTTTTTTAACTGCCATGTTTTCTAGAAAAAGTACTAAAGCCAAAATTAAGCATCAGACTTGAAAAGAGTTCAAACTTTGAAATCATGCTTTGAGAAAATAAAAGCACAACAAACGCGATTGTGGTGAATACTATTTTTTTAAGTGTACGCTGACTTTTTTGGCGAGTATTCTTAAATTTTGGAACAAGATGGCTTATTTGTTTTGTTAGTTGAAATATATAAGCTTAATAAATCATTTGGAGGTGTATTGCTTTTTTGCCACATAAAATTAGGAGATATATTAGCGTGTGAATAAAGAAGAATGTTCTCTGCATGCAGACTTTCGACGGAAAGTGTATACTTAAATTCTATTTTTGCATAGTCGAATAGATAATTAACCATGGTAAAAACACTCTTAAACAGGAATCCTTTTCATTTATTGGTATTTTGCAAAATACAAGAAAACTTTTATATTTTAGGTAATTTAAGATAAGAATCATTTAAATAAGAATGCGAGAATCAAAAATAAAGTATTGTGAGTGGACCAGTGATTCGAAGTAGGACTATCCAAAATAAATAAATAAGAAATTTTCATAATTCTCTTACAATTACATGGTAGTAAAGTAAAAAAAAACGTTTTTAAATATTGAAATGTTACTAAATTTATATTTCTCACATTGTACAATATAAATTTATTGCTTAAGCTTGTGACGAGATAATCCAAAATCGTCAGCCAAATAATTTTTCATCGTGACAGCTATGGTTACTAGTCCCTTTGAAAATAACCATTATAGGGCAAAAAATACAAGAAAAATATTTCACAATTGAAAATATAGGAGTTATCAAAAAATCAAACACACATGCACATATAATATCAATAAAAAAAAGGGAGTAATTATCAATATATCATAATACAAGTGAATTCAAATGGTTGAAATGACTGAATAACAAAATATTTTTGGAAAACTAGAACTCTGTTTCAGAAAACAATGTTTTGAAAATATATGGAGAGAATTTGTGAATAAATTTTAATATATTTTTAAATTTTCTATTTCTGTAATGTCAAATGGTTGAATAACAGAAGTAAGGGAGTATACGGGAATAAATCCCTTTCAACAATTGGTATTGTACAAAATATAAAAATATCTGTAGATTGTAACGAGCGTACTGGTGAAGATCAGAATAGCGCAAGCAATGTTTAGTTGAAACAATCTCTTTTATTTCGATATAAGCTATATTTTTTGTGTTTTTCGTTTAAAATAATTTAAAGATTTCTGTTCACGCTTAAAATTTTTTAATCAATACGTTATTTAAGGAAAAATGCTCTAGAAATAATCTACAATAACAATTTTATATATGTTGACTTTTTGCTTTAATTTTCAAAATATGCATTTCTTTTGTTTTTCTCTCAAGATTTCAGGGCTCCTTCTTTTTTTGACAACGGAAGCAAACTAAAAGAAAGGAAAAACAAGAAGTGATGCTGCCATCTGGTGAGAATAATTATAATCATAACATATCTATATAAGTAATTGTTTCTTCTATTTTATTAAATTTAAATCTTTTTTGATGACTGCTAAAATACAATGAGTAAAAACGATTTAGAGTGAAATTTAGGAGAATATAGATCATATTCTGAGACTATTATAATTATGATAATAGTCAGAACTCTAACAGTGTATATTACAACAGTGCTCATTTAGAACTTCCTATATCAATTAATTTTCAAATGTATTAAAATGTTTTTATGAGATTAATAAAAGCACGACGAAATATTTACTGATGAAAATTGAAATAATATAGTAATCATTAAAGAAAAAAATTTCATTATATTTATCTTTGGAAAAAATATTTTATTCTTCCCTAAATATATTGCAGTTTCATAAATGATTATTGTTAATAAATTGAATTTAACGTATTATGCAACAAAATTTACATTTGTCTAATACTTATAAAATATGTTTCGTACTTTTCCTACTAATTTATTTTCCATTCGATTAAAAAATTATTTAATGTGAAAAGTAAAATAAATTGATTACTAAATTTGCTTAGTTTACTAAAACAAGCATTTTATATTCGTTTATACTATTCAACTGTATACTTTCGCTTTAATCGGTAAATTAACAAAATGTAACGGTTGCTGGAACTCCGTGGGTTGGGGACGTGTCCACGTTAATCTGTGACGTCCAAAGTCCTTCCGCTGGTGTGGCGTGGATGTGGAGAGGAGGGTGCCAGCTCAGGAGTGGCCTCGTCACCTGACCGTGGTTCAAAATTACGAGGCACCTTAAAAAGAGCAAAGTCGTACTTTCACCTTCGTGGTGCTCTGATCCAAGCGAAATACGCTCTCTACTGAAATAATTCGCACAGCCAAAGACATAGCAAAATTGGCTTGTCCAAGTGTCATAAGCAACAACACAACAACAAAATGTAACTTGGAAATTTTTTTCAATGATGGATAAATCTGTTGGTACCATTTTGACTACTTGCGGAAAACAACAAAATTGTCAAATTTTAATGTATCAATATACCTTTATTAAGTTTCTAATTTGGCTGTTAAATATTTAATGTACTTCAACAAAAGTTAAATTCTATGTTTCTGCCGGCTGAAAATTTACCATAAAATGGTTGAAAATATTATGACGATTGCTAGATTGAGAAATATGCGGTTTTATAACAAGGGACTTAATGTCGAACTTTCTTTAGAGTCTATATTTATTCAAAAAACAGGAAGTGAATTTTGAACTTTTTTCTTCTGCATCTTCAAAGTATCAACGTCAGCCTCGGCATGTGGTTGGATGTATCGACGATGTTCGACGCGTAAATAAGGTTTATTTATCTATGAATAACGGTAACGGAAGACAATACATTTCGGGTTTTTTTTAAAAAATAAAAAAAATAAATAAATAAAAATAAAAATAAAAAAAACCTATTTGACAACTTAATGTTATTTTCTAAGTTGAATCAAAAAAATTCTGAAATGTTTTTAAGCCTACTACACAATAGGAGAAACATACAGTGTCAACGTGAGTTGTGAAATTCCCGAAAATTTTGAACCATTGGAATTTGCTAGAAAATTTTAGGGAATATTGGTAATTTCGAGGGAATAAACTCAACCAAACGCCCCGTGTGGTGACCGGGGGTAAGAATCGTCCCAACGTACCTATGCGTGTCGTAAAAGGCGACTAAAATGGACCCAATCCCTGGGAGTATAACCAGGTTGGGCATGTGGTTAACAACCCCGACCCGGAAAAACTCAACTGTTCAGAAATCCAAAGAAAGAATTATCCGGCCTCCTCATTTTGGTAAACGACTTGGAAACGGCTTGAGGACTTTGCTTTTTGAAACATGGAATGTGAGATCACTGTACTGCAGTAAGAGGACGACCGAAACACCGATGGCGTGATTGCCTTTAAAACGTCCTAAAAAACACTGAAAGTGACAAACTGGATGACCTTATCCAAAAATAGAGGGTCCTGATATGCACTTCTGAGGCAAGCAAAGGCCCACCCTGGGCTGTCAGGCCAATGAAGAAGAAGAAACTCAACCAATCAACTTTCGTTTAATGATTATTTTGCTTCACATAAAAGAAGAGAAATAATATCCCCCTTCAAGTCCTACAGGTTGACTCAGCGTGGCGAGGGGTTGCCACTGGGGGGACTTCGTTTAATGATTATTTTGCTATTATTTGCTATTATTTAATGATTGATTGCAAAGTAAGTCGGGAGTGTATTCTCTTGGTAAGGTCACCCAAGGCGTGAAGACCACTCCACTGTGCCCAGCTGAAGTCTGTAGGCTCCGGAGCTGAGTCAGACTTTGCCAATGGTGCTCCAGGTCCCTGACCATAGAAGCTGCCTCTTACCCCACCCATGATTAATTCACCCACTGATTCGGGATCCCCTTCTGCTGCTTGACTTTTTTAGGGGGAATGGACTCGTGGACCTGATCTAACTTTGCTGATCACGGGGATTGGAAACAGAGAAATAAAGTAAACTAAGTAAATTTACACAAAAAGAAATGTCTGTTCTGTCTTCTAGTAATGAAGTTAAGTTTCACCAAAGGTAAGGTCACCCAAGGCATGAAGGCCACTTCACTGGGTCCAGCTAAAGTCTGTAGGCTCCGGAGCTGAGTCCGACTTTACCACCGGTGCTCCAGGTCCCTGACCATAGAAGCTGCCTCTTACCCCACGCATGATTAATTCACTCAGTATTACTCACCGATTCGGGATCCCCTTCTGCTGCTTGACTTTTTTAGGGTGAATGGACTCGTGGACCTGATCTAGTTTTGCTGATCACGGGCATTGGAAACAGAGAAATAAAGTAAACTAAGTAAATTTACACAAAAAGAAATGTCTGTTCTGTCTTCTTGTAAGGAAGCTAATTAATTTTATACTGAGAAAAAAATAAGAATACTTGTAAAAACAATAAAAATGAATTAATATTTAATAAACAACGTTAAAACATACTTCTCAGGATTGTCAGAATAAATATTGAAATTTCCATTCTACTACCGTTATAAATTCATCAAATTCGTACAGAGATAGTAAGAAGAAAAAATATTTTCTCAACATAAATTTCTGAAGTTATTCTAAATTGTTCATTAACTTAAAATTGTTTTATTTTCCAGGAAAACTTTATATTACCATAATTAGCAGTAGAAATCAGAAAGAGGATCATTGCCGCAAACCGTTGTTTCTTTGGTCTAAGACCTCTTTTGAAATTTCACCTAATCAGGAGAAGGGCAAAAATAATGTTATACAAGACATTGATTAAACCAGTTCTAACCTACGCCTCAGAGACATGGACCTTGACGATGAAGGAAGAGAAAACATTGGCGATTTTTGAGAGAAAGGTCCTAAGAACTATTTTTAGTGCTGTCCTGGAAAATAACACCTGGCAAAAAAGGTATAACTTTGAACTGTACAAAATCTATGGAGAAGAAGACATCATTAAATCAATAAAACTATCTAGAATGAGATGGGCAGGTCACCTCATGAGAATGAGTACAGAGAGAACACCCATAAAGGTCTTCAACACCACCCCTTTCTGTAGTAGACAAAGAGGAAGACCCAAAAAGAGATGGAAGGACTGCCTGGCAGAAGACTTCAACATACTTAAAGTCAAGAACTCGAGGTTGATTCCTAGAAAAGGGGCGGAATGGCAGAAACTTCTGAAGATGGCCAAGGCCCACAAAGGGCTGTCGTGCCAATGCTGATGAATTAGTAGTAGAAATCATAAAATAAGTGGACTTTTATTTAATTTAAGATACACACACACACACACACACACATATATATATATATATATATATATATATATATATATATATATATATATATATATATATATATATATATATATATATATATATATATATATATATATATATATAATATATATATACCTATATTCTTCTGTGTGAACGACAGTCCATGTGTGCATATGTAACGATTAGGTTGTCAGCCTAATTGAATTTTTCAGATGATTTAGAAATGTTTGAAGTTTTTTTAATCAATCATAAAAATTACTTATTTTATGATTTCCACAACTAATTACAGTAATAGAAAGTTTTAAAGGAAAAAAAAAAGAATTTTGCCTTAATGACCAATTTTTAAAAAAAAAACTAGAAAAATTGATGTATATTTTTTTTTCTCAGCATGAATTTACAACAACAAAATCCTAGATATCATAAAAGATATCTATGGGATGTTCTATATGTATCTATATAAAGGAAATACAAAATCCAAGAGATATCCAGATTGACTCTTATTGGATATGCTTTAGATATATCTTAATATTTTAGTTATTTCTTAATAGATATAATTGTACCTGAATTATTAAAAGCTTAAAATACATTTTTAATGAAATTTTCACACTTAATATAAGTATTTTCTCCATAATTTTTAGAAGTTATCAATTGACACAATATTTTGAAATATTACATAGCAGTTACAAGAATATTTTGTGGGTTCATTTATTGTTTTTTTGACTAGAGGTATTTAATTTCAAAAGAAAAACATTAGAAATAATGTTTTGTAATATATGTCTTCTAATATTAAAAGTGTAAACACAATGTGACTTAATTTTAAGAATTTATAAATGCATTCAATTTAATATTTAACTTTTCAAATTATTAATAATGAAATCATGTAAAATTTTATTTTTTTATCGAACTTTTAAAATTTTTAATGCAACTGAAATCCAAACAAACATCAAAATTAAATTCTGTATGAATTATTGAGAGATTTATGTCAATGATAGTTTCCTAAAGATTAAAAAAAAGTGGAAATAATTTCTTAAAAATAGTAATTTTTTACTATTGCATCAACCTTTAACATAAAAACAAAATGTATGGAATCAAGAATTCAGAATTAATTTTTCTTTATATGCATTCTTAAATTTTTAATAAAATTGCTGATTTTAAAGAGACTTCTTAGTTTTTATTTAGTGGAGATAAATAATAAGATATTTTATATATTTTAATCTCATTTTACAACACATGCATACATATAAATATTTTGTTAAATTTATTTCTAAGTTTCAACTAGCTTCTGTTCGTTAATAAAGTATAGTTAAATTAATAAAATAGTTAAAAATTTTGCTTGAAAACTAATTTTCAATATTTATAAAACTGAATATTGAAAATTAGTTTTTAAAGTAAAAATTTTAACTATACGAATTTTTAAAAATACAAACAATCAAACGGTTTTGAAGATTATCTATAATGTATAGATGTATGACAACTCTAAAAGAATTCATTGTAAAATTTTTAAATTGCCAAACAGTACGTACTTAATTTTTATATTCAATAATAAACACATATGCCCCTAAGGAAAATTTAAAGAACTTTTTAAAAAGAAATGAATTTGTATTATGTGAAATAAATTCTTTAGTGGTACATTATATATTTACAGTACTTCCATGATTTATTTCTTAATAAAACAGCAGCTAAATTCACATATTTTTTAAATTCGTGAATTAAAATTTATTTTTATTTTTGAAAAATAATTTATAAAAAACAGTTTAAAATGCATTTTAACCATGTAATTGATTAACTCATATATTTTTCTGTTAAAAAGAGCCAATTTATCAATAAAAACATTAAAATATTTATTTTAACATCTAATAGTGGTAACAAAAGATTTTCTAACAAAATTTTTCTAGTTTAAAATCCTTTTTTTTTAAAATTTTATACATTATCCAGAAGTAATAAAACATGCTAGATTGGAAACATTTTGCTTGGTTGAGAAAAATGAAAGGAATGAACATTCCTGTTAAGGATGTTGTCGTTAAAGAGAAACCCAACTGTTTTGCTATGAAAGCTTTATAAAATTGTGTGAAAACTGCAATCAATAAAATGAAAGTAAATGTTTTTAAGTGTAAAATAGAAAAATAATTCTTTTTAATAATATTTTGTTTATAAAAAAAAGTAGATCAGTTAAAAAAATCATTAATCTTAATAATTTAATACATTATTTTCTACTTTACGAATTGTTTTACAGGTCTCAATGATTTCATAATAACGAGCGTCCACTATAGTTGGTTCAAAATTAGACACAGCAGAAGGCCGTCATGCTAGAGTGATCATTATGCCTATAAAAAGTTCCATAGTGTTCAATTTCTGTGGCATGGACAGGAAGATGCCAGCTCAGATTTCGACTTCGTCATTTGATGATGGTAAAGTTAAGGAGAGATTGTTAGTGTTGACAAAGCACTCTTGATAATTTGAGCTTGTAAAAGCCTCGAAATGATCAAATATAGTGTGAATTTTATGCAACAAAGTATTATGAAAATATCTACAGTTAATAAATAAATTTTATGAAAATATTTAGTTTTTATACATTTTATCCAGTTAATTATAAGAAAATGTAATTTATTTGGCACAGGTGCCGTATAATCCATGATGCCAAATTCTCAGATTGGCGGGTTTTCTTGTGTATCTGTCAACCTTGTTTTTATTGCGTCATACATATTGGAGACCTGTAAGAATTATGTAGAAAATTCTATTTTGGTAATCCTAGTATTTACGTCATCACACACGTCACGATACGTCCTCTTGGCAACATTTCTTCATCGCCAAAAAAATTCAGAATTTGGAATCATGGATTATACGGCACCTGCGCTATTTATTTTTGTATTTACATTTATTATTTTCGCACCCCCAACGGAATTTGATTTTGTTACACTTACCATTTGCTTAAAAATATCACTGAGAATAAATTAGCTCAATATCAACTCTAAGAAATTTCTATAGTTGACTGTCCTATAAAAAAAATATTTTATAATAGCGTAATAAAATATATTGCCAATTTCTTTTGTGTAAAGATGTTCCTGATTTGAACAGAAATGTATTCATTATTAAAATCATATAAAAGTATATACTAGTCTTACATTTTGAACTTGTTATCTGAGTACCAACCGGAAGGTTTCTATTACTTCATCATGCGGTTATGTTATTCTTGTCACACTTATAATATATGTCAAAACCTGGACAAGCCAAGCTCGTTAGCCGACGGCTATGCAAAATTAAGTTAGAAAGGTGCGCGTCTTTCGTTTAACCAAAGCATCACGAAGGTGAAAGTAGGACTTTGCTCTAAGGCAGGCCGCAAATTCGGTAGACAATCCGATTGAAGACGCCGGTCTCGTCGATATCTTAGTGTGACGTAGCTAAAACATTGTATCTGACGTCATGGAATTCTGAAACCAATGAGAGCGCTGTCTCGCGGAATGTTGCCAGATATTTTGAACCTGCTTGAAATCTAGAATCGTCTCGCACTCCACCCCTTTTCTGACGTAACTAAGACATCAATGACGTCATTTAATCTGATGCGATTCTTGCGAGATGCTCAGCTTGTCTCGCAAGACAAGTCTCATGCGATCATCTACGAATTTGTGGACAGCGTAAGACTTCTCAAGTAGATGGTACCACAAAAAGATCCACTCCCTTAATTTTGACATTGATCTGGAGGGGAGGAAATTTTCCCCGGATCATTACACCCATGATAACTGCTCAATTGATAGACCACAGGACTTTCGAATCCACAGATTTATAACGATGTATTCGTATATCGCAAGTACTCGGTGGGTCTTTGGCATCATTGTGAATCCTTCAATTACCTTCCGGACGGAAGGCTGATGCCTTAACCTCTAGGCTACCACGGCTAACATCATTTTGGCCCCAGCAGTAAGGCTGATGCAACAATGGCCATCTTCAAGAAATGGTGTCAAAGACCTTGTATAATTTACTTTGTTAACAGGAGGGAGGAGAAAAGGAAGTGGGGCATATATTCCCCGAAAGTATTGCATAGCTAGAGAAGTAGGATGCTAATAGTCTTATTTTTGTCTTCTACGAAATTTTCGAAGTTGAAAATTTCATTGAAATTAGCTGTGTGGCAGTTGACGTTTTGATAAAATTTGTGATTTATTGAGGCTATGTACATAAGTTGAGGCTTGAGGTTTAGATCATGACGTATTAAAGCATTTCTTTTATATAGTAGGGTAAAATCTTAATCTGATGAAGCATTTTGGAATACTATTTTTTCAGTCTTCGTTTTAATTGCGTTTTAGGCTGGGGAAACACTTGCGTAAAAATTGTTCTGATAGCTGCTGTGCATGAGTCTTAATTTTGATGGTTGCTTTTGAGAGAAGTTCAATGACTGGTATGAAAGCTGCTGTGTATATGAGTCTTAGTTTTGATGGTTGCTTTTGAGAACGGTCCCAGGAACCTTGGGAAAACAGATATTGGCACTGTGGGGCTTCACTCATATATCGGCTATTGTGCCCAATAGGTTTAGTTTTTAAATTTATATCTTTCTTATTCTATTGATAAATAACTTTACATAACTCAATTAAAATGGTGAAAAAATTTCGTTAAAAATGCACAAATGCAAAATAAAGCAAATATTTTCAGTTTCCACAAAATAAAAATAAATAAAATTAAAAAAAATTCCTCCTAAATAAAAAAAATCATAATTTTTCCTGATATTAAGAGAACCCACAAATATTTATAAATGACTTAAAATACATCATGCAACCAGAGTAATCCAACTATAGAGTATATTTCATAGTTAACTATTCCAATCAATATTGATTCAAACAACCCAATAGTCATGCAGAACTGAGTTTCATTTGTTGCTCTATTGGTCACATTTTACATGCAAGAGATATGAGATTTCACAGAAAATTTTAAACACCTATTTATAATGGAAAATACTGTGAATAAATATTCTAGAAATGATTGTGTAAAAAAATTATTAGTCAAAAAGCTTTTCATCTCCTTCAAAATAAACTTTAATGCTTTTCCTTGTCAACAAAATTGCTTCTGTGAATGCTTTTCGGAGCTTATAGCGAATTTTCTTTTATCAAATTAATACATTCAAAATGATAATCACGACGATGAAATTTCAATAGGAACAATTCAGTAACTCAAGCAAACACTAGTTTGCAGGCCACATTTTCCAAAAAATTGACTTGTAAGAACTGGTGTATCAGTATTAACGACAAAAAACAGTCAACATAGCTCATACTGAATGCCAAGAACGAATTATGGCAGTAGCTTTTGTGAGTGGCATTTAATTGTCCATTTTTGATTCTGAAACAATTAGACTTAAGTTTCATTACTGCAATAGATTTTGAAATGAGAATGCTTTGTGAAAGCACCTTTCAGGTCATTTGAACATTCTTTTTGATGAAAACTCAAAGTTCTTGGAAGAATTAAAGAAACATCAACTTTAAAAACTCCAATTGCTTGATTGTGGGGCCAAAAGGTACGATTTATTTAATATTGTTAAATGAAGCTGTGTTTCGACTAACTGATTTAATGGTAGTTACAGTGAATTTTAGTAACCATGTCACTGATCTTAATCAGCTTCTCTACCATCTTTAAATTTCTATATCAAATAATGTTTGATAAAAACTCATTTAAAAACCACTGCAGCATTTCGATTTCTTTCTAATAGCGGAAATTTCATTAACAAAAAATTTAATTTACATTTTTTATTTAATGGAGTGCATCATTTCAGGAAAAAAAAAATCAACAAAACAAAACTTTTCATTAGGTTATCTTCAGACCATAAAATTGGATTTTCCCTCATTTCTAAATTTTAAATTAATTCTGGATAGCTTTTTATTTAAGAATTTAATTCATTTATTAAAAAGCTGACTATTATAAAAACTATTAACAGCTGAAGACTTCCCAAAAAATAGCCCAGACAAAATTGGGTGCAATGTTTTTTCTCATTAAACAAAAATCACAAATATCCTTTAACAATGCAAACCCATGATGAGAGAATCTATGAGAAGAGAATAACCAATAAGCCTTTAAAGACAGCACAGAAAATTATTGCTCAAAGATTAGTTTCTGTAGTCTAATATCCCATTAAATGGAAATTTGCAGAGGCTGTCATCTTGATAACTATTGTGGCTTAAGATGTGATCAAAGTTCTTGAGCATAAGAAATATACGCAAGGAAATTTGCAATAAATCAAATCGTACTTAACACCCTGTGTGGCAGCCCATTTCAATAAAAGGGCGCTTAACTCAGTTTACTTTGTTCAAAGATAATTATTGAAGGGTCCTCATTGGAATTTCTGAATATGTATTAGAATATTCTATAGAGAAATCTTGTATTAAACACTTTTATAGAATATTCTATCTATATGGAACAGAAGAAACTTAAATACAATTAAAATTTACAATATGGTAATTTTTATGCCATGTCTTACAATGAAAATGCAGTCAAAACAGTTTAAGGTTTACATTTTATGTCTACAGATTCAACATAATTAGTGTAATAATTGTCCTTTGTTGACAGCTTCAAATGATCAGCAATGATTGGTATTGTTTAGAAAGAAATACTCCTCGGATTGATCCATTGCGGGTAGTGACAGTACAGTTATTAGACCAAATTTAGTTCAAAACCAACTAGCCATGGCAAACCACTAGGTCACTGTAGGAGTCCTAAATGTACACCAAGCGATGGTTTTACGAGATTGTCAAGATAGCCTAGCTTACTAAATTGTGTAAGTCACAAAATTTCTCCCAAATCTTTGAAGAAAGCACAAGATGTACGTTTCCAAGTATTGATCTTAATAGATTTTTTGGTTGGCATTTTGTTTTAATATAAAGGCAATTTAAATCTACTACTAAGTATTGGCAACATACATACAAATAAGAAAAATTCCCATTATGAAGCAGGTTAATTTTAATTAAAAACTTTATGATCACTTAAAATCTGATTCTAATAACCAATTAAATAGTCTCAAATGCTTAAAATTTCTTCCCCATAACCAATGAATTTAATGTAAATTTTAACTCACATACAAATAAAACTGATTTTTATATAAAAACACACAATTTGCTTTTAATAACAATTAAGAAACATTACAATAGATTCCCTTTAATTAAAGATTTTATTTGAATGAAACTAAATAGGCATATGAATGGAATAATGTATTCAACAAGAACACATTTTAAATGAAGTATTTGAAACAAATATTAAATGTGCAAATGAAAATATTCAATATTTGACGAGGATTTGTTCCAAAATTAAATTCTGTAATCACAAAATTTAGATATACAGTACTAATAAAGAGAAACTAAGTTCCCATGAAAAATATTACATCCTTTATAAAATAACAGATTCAATAAAACTTGAAAAGGTTTA
This sequence comes from Latrodectus hesperus, assembly GCA_037975125.1. Lineage (NCBI taxonomy): Eukaryota > Metazoa > Arthropoda > Arachnida > Araneae > Theridiidae > Latrodectus > Latrodectus hesperus. Next base: position 2,142,101 of record CM075856.1, read on the forward strand.
TCACTTCAATGTCTTAATTATAACACATTCCAAATCTAACAAGATATCTGGGATGACTGGCAGTTAGTGACAAGTAATTTAATTTTATGTACAAGTTGCAAAGTTAAACCTTAGTAAAAGAAACCAGAAATAAAATAAATACAGTATTATAAAAAGTGTGACTTTTATTAAAAAAGAAAAGAGCACTTGTGTCCCTTAATATCCAATTTAGAAAACACAGAACAAGATGATCAAGATGTCTACAATTTTGTTCAATCAATATGTTACACAATTTCAACATGATTTGATGCAAAGACACACTTATTGAAAAAGTCCCTAAATGTTAAGTATTAATTATCCTATAGTTCTTCTTTCTTCTTTTTGCCAGATCTATCATAGTGTCTCAGTTCTTCAGTGGCATGCTTGGCAATGTATTTAACGAAATCCTTCAAGTCTCGTCCACCCTGAAACCACAAAACTCGATTGAAATTTTTGTATTCAGTACAACTGCCTCAATATTCAAGATTTTAATAAATATTAAATCATAAAGATAGAAATCACAAGTTAAATTTTTAAAATGCACATTTGAACTACAAATACACGAAATCTTTGACCTGTTGCACAAATAGGATATCAAAAGGCATAAACACTTACCTCATATTTCTTGGGACTAGATTTGTGAGTCTTTGGAACCCAGTACAAAGTTGGGAATCTAAAATAGAAATTTATGATAAGAGAGAAAAACAAATTGAATATTTTTGTTTTTAGTTAAGAGTTGTTTCATAGCATAATTCTAAACTTCACATATAAAAAAATTTATTAAGTCAAGTTTCAATAAGGAAAATTACTGTATTGTATAAAACTAAATAACATATAACAGTGATTTTATATAAAGTATCTATATTCATACCTCCAACCTTGGAGAAAAAAAATCAGGATATACTACTAGCAACATTTTTACTTGAAACAGAATGTTTAAAACAGTAATACCACAAACAGAAAAGTTTTATTCTTTATATCATACAGAGAATAAGAAGACAAGTTTAACATAAATCAACCTTAACATTTTAATAAAATATTAAACCTCATAAAGAGGAACTATGAAAAATAATATACTATATGTAAAAAATTTTAAAAAAATCAACGTTTATATCCTATTATTTTATAAGGCAACTTTTATTGCATTAATGCAATTTATAAATAATAAACTTGTAAAATTACTTATAAATATAATACTAACTAAACTTTATTCAGTGACAAAAACTAAGAATGTAGAAAGTATCAAATATTTTGTCCATAAAAAATAATATCAAATTCAAATACCTCATGGCAATTTATTTTTTCATATGCTGCTAACTTAGCATTTTTTCAGAAAAGAATTGGTGAACTGCTGTTCAAAACACTTTTTGAAAATATTTCAAGTATTTTGAAACTGTTAAAAGTTGATTTGAGCAAATTGGACATTGCAGATTCCATTTAATATCATTTCTATAAGCATTTTAGTATAAATTAATACTGAATAAACTAATGGCAAAACACATTTATCTAAAATTACCTTATTTGAAAACCCGTGTCAAAATTTTAGGAATATCTTTTAGAGATTTTCTGCTTTTCTTTAAAAGCAGAAAAGACTATAAAACTATTTCTGCTGCTGCTCTGATTTTTAAAGTTAACTTCAACATTTCAAACAGAATAAAAGAAATCTTGCAGAATCTGATAGCTTTATCCAGAAATTTTTATTAAAATCTTTAAACTTTAAAAATAAAATCTTCCTGTAAAAACATGCATTTAAAGTTATGTTAAATTTCACATGAAAGATATTTTACCCATGAACTTCATATGGAGAAGGAACATCATTTGCAGTGGCATCCATCTTTACAATCAAGACATCTTCATCAACCATCTACATAAGAAAATTTATAGGGTTATAGAATTGCTTTTTCACAGCTCAAAACATTTATAATCTTTGCTTTAACTTTTGAATAGACAAATTAAAATGCAAAGCAACCTTTGTGCAAAAGGTTGCTTTGCTAAAAAACTACAGAATTTTAAAAACTTGAAATTTTACACAAATACAATACTACCCAAAGTGAAAATGATTATTTCAAGATATAAAAAATAACCATTTATTAAATTTTTTCATAAGACTGCTGAGTTTTTTAAAATAAAAAATTATACACATTATACAAGAGTTATTATCTTGTGATCAAATGTGAAGATTTTACAACATTTCACTATAAGATTTATTAAGGAATAAAAACACTTCTTTTAAATTCTCAATCTAAAATTTCAAGTTTCAGTTTAAAATTTTAAAATTGACTGAATACTTGATCTGATATTAACTCCCTTCAAATTTAATTTTAAAGTGGTGACTGGCAGTTCAAAAATTTTTTAGTTTAAAGCAAGCACTAATATAGTGGCATATTATAAAGTTTTCTAGTTACAGAACAAAACTTCTATAAAAAAAACAGTACAAATGCAAGATCTGTTTCCTATAAGTATCTTTAAAAAATTGGAAGCCATTCTATATTTTACAAACTCAAGTACAAAATTTTATTAATCATAAAAATACTGATATTCTATATTTGCAAATGGAAGCCATGAGCGAATTAGAATGCTTGTTTAACGAAAGATAAATTTGATATTTTTCAATGGTAGACAGTCTGTCATTTTGTTTGTCGCTCAATGGTCATTTTTTGCACACGAGGGCTAATTAGACCGGGACTTACGGCTTAAAGTGGATTCCGAACCACTACAAACATCCATGCCCAAGGTGGGATTCGAACCCACGAACTGTTGAACCGAAGGCAAGAGCGCTAACCATTCAGCTACCAGCTCGGCTCAATGGTAGACAAGAACCTATTGCACTTTAACTTTTCCATCCTATGGTAACCTTTTACACTAGAGATCTTATGATTAAAACATTTCTATTCACTATAAATATCCACATCAGAGGTGGAAACCCACATAAAAGCTAATGTGGCAGCTCTACTTCCTGAGAAAAGTAAATTTCAACATTTTTATATTAATAACATTTTTTAGTTTTGTAAATTGTACTTCAAACTTTCACTGTTACATTTAATGCATAAACAGAAGTAAAATAAACAGAACCATACCTCTTTTCCAAGTTCTTCAAATGTGGGAGCCAGTTTTTTGCAGTGTCCACACCATGGAGCATAAAATTCAATCAACACATCTTTATCACTATCAGTAACCAATTCCTGGAAATTCTTTGCCACAGCAACCTTAAAATCAAAAAGCAAAGTTTTAAAATGTCTAAGGTAAGGGAAAATCTAGTTTCAGTTGTAGCCAACATTGAGGAACTTTACACACCTTAACTGGGCCATCATTATTTTCTGGTACTTCTTCAGATTTAAGATGAGGCTCCAAGGTGCCATCCAAGAAACTCTTAACAAAATTCTCAAAATTTTCCACACTGCAATTACAAGCAGTTTCAACATTTTTAATAAAAAATTTAAAAGTCACAATATTTTATTCAATTTATCATGTAATGTGTTGAAAAAAAAAGTTAGATTAAATATATATGATTTTATATTTTCTTTCACATCACTTCTCAGTATACAATTATTTCTGTATATACTAAAATTTCAAATACTACAACTGCATTTTAAAAGTTAAGCAGAACAATAGATTAACATTTAAACATGAGTTTAAATAAAGCTATTTTAACATTGAAATTATAAAATTTATAAGCTTTTAACAATTTATAAATCTACTTCAAAATATCTAAATACTTAACCACATAGTCAGGTTAATAGTAACATCCAGTTTAAGAACTAAAGCAACTAATTTTAAGGTCGAAGATTGCATTAAGTTTTATAGGGAACAAATATTCTTGGAATTTAGTTCATAACAGCTCTTAATCCAACAAAAATTGTATCAAAATAGTAAATAATGAATTGAGAATGCACAATTTTAACCAGAACAAAGTATTAAGAGTATGAACTCAACATTTCATATTCCTAATAGATTACTTCATATTTAAAAATGTTCAGTTTAATTAGCAGAAAATTATATATAAGTTCTTTCATATCAGTCAACATTTTTTAATAGAAACCTAAAGTTTAACCTTTATTCATTCTTTCAAAATTGGCAATTGAACTCCAGAATTGGTCTTTATTACATTACACTTAAAAATCAAGTTTACTGCTCAGCTAGTAATTCTATTACCAGAAAATAGTATACCAAAATGTTTGTCAAATTTTGACAATGGGCAATTTCAATCTTCAATGAAACTAAATGAAATTCATCAATTTTGCAAAATGCAATACCATAAAAAAACTGATTATTGTGGATATCCGTTTCAAAACATCAAGGTAATTATTTGAATACACCTCCAGGATATCTTGTACTATGTTTTTATGATGGGTGATTTGAACCATGACATTTTAAAATGTGACACCATACAGAATTTCATGTAATTAAATTCAGATACTACATTGAACATTTAGCTGGATTTGAATACTACAGAAGCAGTTTCATTGAAAACTTAATAAAAATGAATTTTAAGCCATTAAAAATCTAAACCCAACATGGTAAACTTTTTACTCAATTATTTTCAATGTTCTGTGATCAAACTGTTTCTTTCAATTCCCAAAACAATACTTTTTATCTTTCAATTCCAAATACAATTCGTGTGGTTAAGTTTAGTTGTAAGATATTTGGAGCTATAAATTAACATTTTCATTAATTTCTCATATATAATCTTTAAGTTAAGCAAAACTCCCAGAATCTCATATTGATTTCCTTGGCAAGTGAATGATGAATAACTGATTTTCAAAAGGACTTATTTTCCTTTAAATATTTTTAAAATATTCTCAAAAGAAAATCTTCCTCAATAATTCTTGATGTTCCACTAGATATATAAATAGTTTAACAGTAAATTTACTAATCTATTGCATTTACAATTTAAATATTCCAGAATATTCTTATTTGTTAGAAATTTAACAAGTTTCAAAATGAAAATTTCCTTAAATTGTACTTTAAATATAAAGGAGAATAATTTCTTTACAATTAAAAATCTTGAAAAATTCTATATTACTAAGCATTAATAATCCAGTTTTATATTTAAAAACAAAACATATTTAAAAACAAAACATAAAAATTCATCAAGAAAAAAACCAACAAACCTGAATTCTTCTTTCATGTTAAATTTCTGGTTAGCTTCATTTTTAGCAGATACAACAGGCTTATCTCCTTTAGTTGTTAAACCAAAATCTTCCACCTCTGCAGAGAATTTGTCTTTGTTGCATACAGCAAAATTAACCTTGCCTTTGTAATTTTGTGCAACTTTCATTACACGGTTACGCCAGTAATTTGTACCTGTTAAGAAAGTGAAGATTAAATACATTTTCTGCCTAGATTTGAGGTAAAATTAGTATGAAGTTCAAATTAAATTTCAAATTTAGAATGCCAAGTGTGAATTTAAGGATTTCTTTTTAATTTAAAAACTTACATCTTGTGTATAAATATTTACTTTAAGATAAATGCAAAAACTACAAAAAAGAACTAGGATTTATAGTTCCAAATTTTATGTCTCAAAACAAATAACTTTTCAATGAAAAGATTGTTTATTTATACTTGAATGCTCAAACTTCGGTATATTACAAAAATTCCAATTACTCAAAAAGTCTTTCTAGCTAACAAGAGTCACTGAGGAAATTGTTTATTAATGCAATAATCCAGATTACTTTGTTTGCACATTTTGAACTTACCTTTTTAAGTTTAATGTATTTTATGATCAATAATAAAATGCAAAGAAAGTGTTAGAACTTTTTTAAAGATAGATAAACACTAGTGAAACAAAGAAATTTTAAAGCTAACTTTATTACTGTTATAAATATCCACTAAAATAAAAGTTGTATTAAAGAAAAACATGAACATAAACAAGGCAGCTTTTAATAAAAATAAATCTGACAAATTTCAACAATATTCAAAAAGCATATCTTTGATTTGTTTTGGATCTTTGAGAACTAATTTTGCTTTTGTTACAATGAATTTAATTATAATACTAAAATTGTTTCAACATTATAAACAATCTTAAAACTGAATGTCAGGATTAGAAATTCAGATACTAGTTTGATCAATATATAAAAATAATTATTGAAAGTAAATTTAAAGTTAAGATTTTTAATTAGACTAATAAAAACTTTTCATACAAAACAATTTTATGAAATACAAGTAGGTTACATACCAAAGAAAACTGATTTTTAAATAAATCAAGAATCTGCATGTAAAAATTTCTTTAACTCCAAGAAAATTTGTCAAAAATTGTTTATGGTTTTGTTTACGTTATTAAAATTCATTAACAAAAGCATATAAAATTTTATTTAACATTATGCAAAACACATTCTAAAAAACAATTATTAGTACAGATTGTAATAGGGCAAATACTTTATCTCAAGTAAAATGTAAAACTGGATTCTTTAAACAGTTTGTTACATTTATTTTGTGATAATTTATATAACAATTAAAAATTTGTAAAAACATACTAAAATGCTTTAATTCCATTCACAGAAAGTAATAATTAACAGCACAATTATTTTCTATCAAGTTTAAACTCTAAATTTTTGCTGAGAGTTCTAAAAATTTATGAATATAGAATAATGAAAATTCAATTAATCTCAAGCTTCAATGAATTTAGATAAGGTTAACAATTTTGTTTTTTTATGCATCATACATAAACTTTTATAACCAAGGAATTGGGTAACTTATATTTTGTTTACAAGACAATTTAAATAAATATCAAAACAATTTGAACATACCTTTTACATTTTTAACATAATCCACATCGTAATAAGCAACAATTAATGGAGTCTTGAAATCTTCATGGTTATCATGAGTTCTGTGACCAACCAGTCCATGACTAAGAACAATGATAAGGTTAAAGTATCAGTGACATAGAATTCAAATCTGGAATTTTTATTTAAGTTTCATTGATAAGAAATTTCTAGTTATTTACCTACATTATATCACAATAAACATTAAAATATTTTAATTAACCCAGCTTATTAATTTTATAAGAAAGTAATTAACAAAAATTAAAAATTCTTGTTTTTTCTTCAAAGTCAAGATTCTACAATCTGTGTGCATTTATTTTTAATATTTTAAACATATTTTATAGCTTCTTAAATTTGTTTCTGAAAAACTGTAGTTGAATATTCACTTGTATTATAAAACAGGACTATAATTAGAACTCAAGACAATATTTTATAATTTTCTCAATTTAACAGTAACTAAATGCACTAGACATGGTTTGCTTTAATAATTAAAAACTCTAGCAAAAATTTTTTAAATTTATATTTACAAAAAAATTTGAGTTTTACACCCTTGCAGAATAATAAACTACTTAGTAAATAAAAGAATTTCCCTGGTGTTTTTCTTTATTATTATTTCAAAGTACTATTTCAAACCAATTCAATAATCCAAAGTAACACTAGGGAGCTGTGTGATGGATAACATGCACCAAGCAGGCAGGCTTAACAGTTAGAAATGCGTTTGCATGAAGTGATTTTTGTTTTATGACCGTATGAGATTTACAAAACTGTGTGCAAACCTTGAAGCATTTAAAGAGTAATTTTATTGGGTTACAATTTAAGAATTTGTTAAGTTAAATGTTCTCATTATTGGAATTAAAGTTTTTTTTTTTAAGTTATTTTTAATTTTTGTTTAGTCAGCCATTAAAAATCTGAATGGGGTACTAATCATGTGCCTGGTCAGTTTCATTTATACTTAGTGAAGTATGTATAGCAAAGAAAATGTCATAGATTTCTTTGAAGCAATAAAAATTGTATAAAAATGTATGTTTACGCAAGTAAGAACACTCTCAAAGCTTACTTAAAGATGTTTCACTTTAGTATAAGAGATTGTGCCTTACTGAAATTTTTCTAAGGTGAGTGCCACTACACAAATTGTTTATGCAAGAAATTTAGCTTTATTGCCCAGTTGTCACTGTAGTATGTAACACTACACTGAAGTATTTTTTAAAGATGGGCACTACTTGCTTGGTTAAAATGAAATTTTAACCAAGCAAATAGCAATAAATTAAAACCAATAAATAAAAAATACAGATTCAGCTTTATTGGGCATAAGAGAATTTTTGTAGACTGATTATATTTACTATTTAATCTTTGGGAAATTAGTTTATAGTTATTAGCAATTCAATATTTCTCTAGTAATTATAATAAAATGTTCAAAATGTTGATGTTTAAAATTTAAAATGACGCACAATTAGAGTTTAAGTTTGAACGCAATCGGTATTTGGTAACCTGATATTGGGTGTAGTGACGCAAGTTAGGTTGGCATGCAAATCGCGCCAGACCTGCACAGCTCCCTGGTCTTTTAACATTTATTTTACCTTTATTTTAATAAATTAAAAATAGCTTTAAAAAACTAGTTTTAACAAGACCAACATAAATTTTAGCACTAAAGATCAGATATAAAATACTGGAAAGAGTACAGAAATACAGTTTTACCATTAAAATAAAAAATGCACTATTACATTTTTTACAATGAGCAGATGTCAAATTTATATGCAATAAATTCAAATGTATAATTAATCTTTATACTTTCAAATAATACACAACTTTTAAGTATAAAGTCCAGAATATTGCTATACATTTAAACTTGATAGAAATTTTTTAGATCTAAATTAAACACAGGCTAAACAAAAATACATATTTATAAAAATAAGATTTAAATTTTACAGTAAATAAAAACACTTATATAAAGAGCAGTTAAAACTTTTCTTTAAACTAGTAATATTTGATAAAATTTTGCTTACTAATTTTCTTTAATAAAGTCAACAATTTCAGTTTTGTCAGGAGAGCCAGTGTAAGTTACTTCTTGTGGTTCGAATTTACTCCAGAATTTCTTTGGACGGTGCAAGACAATATTACTAAAAATAAAAATATACATTTATAGTAATTCTGTAGAAATTATCTTCTCTATTCTATCACAGATAAAATTAAGATTTTAAATGTCACATAAAGTACACTGCCAATATAACATACTTAATTATAGAATGCTAGAATTTAAGTACAAGTCAAGATTAAAAGCAAAAAATTTACATTCACTAATTTTAGTATTTTAAAGAGAAACTACCCTTTGCTTATTTTGCCCTTAAATTTACACTTAATAATTGTAAGTATCTTATTTAAACATAGCATCTTGATAAGTTTTTAAAACTTAAATTTTGGAAATCAATCTTATATAAAATTTGATTATGGATTCTTAAAATCTTAATGGCATTATTTTGTTGTTCATAGCTAAATAAAACAGCAAAATCTTAATAATATTTTCTAACTCTTGAAATTAAGTTAACATTCTATAAAATTTTTACTCTAATAATTCTTAAAAACTTTCAAAACAATTTTAAGCGTTTAACACAAATCACCATTTCATACATGTTACAGTAACAGATATATCTGAAAGTTAAAAAACTATTAGAAAAGACCCTATATAATTAACAACTTAATTTAGGTAAAATTAATGGTAAATACAACTATGTCAGGAACCTTATGGTTTAAAAATCAAATAGTTTTAATTAAAAAGTTCAAAATAGGTTATAGGCATTTAGGTTTTTCAACACTTAAAATATAGGTTATTTCCATTACGTTCCAAAGTTTCCTTGTATATTAGCAAAGTCAATATTGATAGCAATATCACACAATTTTTACTGGGACTAAAACTAAATTAAAGCAAATTTAAACTTATTTACTCACTTTCAAATGAACAAATTTAAAGTTTTAAAACAGAAATAACAAATTTCAATATAAAATTCTTTTAATTCTACAATTGTTGAATGAATAAAACTTCAGATATTTACATACAAAATATTTTCTTTAATTAGAAAAACATCACAAAATTTTAAAAGATTTTAATTTTAAAATTGTGTTTGCAATTATAGACTATAAACTTACTCTGTTAATCCTTTCTTTTCTAAAATTTCACTGTTTGAAGTAAATCCAAAAGACACACTTTCTCTAAGTTTATCTGCAGCCTTCACAAACTCATCCTTTAAACCACTTGAAGCATCCTCAAAATAACCTAGAATATTTTACAATTATTTTACTTTTAAGAATATAGAAAAAGCAAAAGTGATAACTCAATCTTTAATGTTTAAAATACCTAATAACACAAATAAAAATTGTTCCAACACTTGAGCACTGATTATTTCACTTTTTGGCATGACAAATGGCATAATTGTGTGATGTCAATTTACATAATTAAATAGTTGAGGAAGAGTATTAACCCTTATATTTTGTCTGCTAGTGCCAGAAGCATATTTTAACCAATATAAAAAAGACATCTAATAATAAATCTGAATACCAATAAAAAATTCATTTTATATTTCATATTACTATGAAAATAAAACATACCAACTACAACTACTTCATCTTGCAGGAATTTTTCATACTCTTCTAAACTCTTTAGTTCCTTAGAGCTAGGACCAACTTGAGCTTTCATGTATTTAACAATGCCATCTAAAATAAAAATTTAAATGAATTTTAACTAATATATCATTGTAAACATTAAGAATGTTTTTATAAAAGAATAATAAAATCTACATATGAAAATTAATAAAATCTACATAACTAGGAATATTCTTTGGTTATTTTAGAAGGTAATTTGTGCTAAAGATATGAAAAATACAACTAAAAACCTTATTAAAAAATAACAGATTAAACAAAGTACCTCGTAATTTTAATATACTTACAATAAGTTTTATCAACTTTTTTAATTATTAATTTATTATGGCTAAAACAGATTTATGTTTTAAGAATATGATTAAGTTTTAAATTAGATTAAGGTTTATTGTACAATATCATGATTGATAACAAGTCAAAACTATGGAATAGAAAGAATTTTATGAATAGAAAGAATTTATATATATATATGAATAGAAAGAATTTTTTTATTTATAAAAGAGGCATCTTTCTATTCTTAAAATTTTATATTAAATATTATAAATTTGTATAAAAAAACCTTAAAGTAAATATATTTTTCAAAATTTTTCTGAGAAAATTACTTTGTATTTAAACAAATTTTTATAATTCTTTTAAATGATTTCAATTTTTAAAATACTATAATTATATAACTAGATTTAAAAGTAGACATTGGAAATTAATATTTTATTTCTATATAGATCATTCAGTTCTTAAAATCGTTGAAATTGATAACTACTAATTATTGATAATTGATAATAAAGTGAAAATTCTATCATGTAAACTTTGTCAAATTATAATTTCTTGGATGAAGAATTCCTTTCAATTACATGTGGTATTTTAAAAGCCTAGGTTGATCTTTTTAGTTTTTGCCAAGAAAATACCTAACAGTTTTCTCACTCTTCAAGAGTAGCCATGTCAGAGCACTTGCTTTCCAGTATAGATAGATCTTCCCTGAGAGTTATTAGTATGGGGCTGACAGGGTGACTCTTGCCCGTCAGTCCTACACCAATATTTTAGTTTTAATATTTTAGTTTGCTTGGGATTTTAAGAAAAACTATGTCTTTGATCTTTCCTTGTTTTAAAGACTTGGGATTTATGAAGAGAGATTTTTCAGCAAAGTTAGACAATGTGGGATTAGTAACATGTCCTTTTAACCTGTATTCATATGCACTATGTCTTAAATACCTGATTGTTCTTAAAATATAATATAAAAACTTTTTTGAAAGTTATCTATTATCTCAGCTGTATTTGTAGTCATCTGCTTTCTAAAGGTTATTATTTCCAAATTCCCAAATTTCCCTTTTTTCATAATTTTGATGGTCATCTAAGTCTGGCATGTACTTTTAGTTAACTAAGTTTTGGAATAAAATGCAGCAATATATTATGTACCTTGGAGAAATATAATGGTTCCAAATTATGCTTAAAGTTGTATTGACTGAGGAATCCAATAAATGAGTAGACATTAAAAGAACATATTTTTGGTTTCATAGCAATTTAAATAAAGCAAAATAAAAAAATTTTTGTCTGAAACTTTCTCTATTGACAAAGATGACACAAAGTAGAATAAAATGAAAAGCCAGCAAAATATGTCAGAGAATTCCTTATATTATATTAAAGGGCACAAAAGATCAAAAGACTAATATATTTGATAACCAATAGATCCACACGCATATTAATAAAAATTTATGTTACAAATGAAGGTTTTAAGTATTACATATAGAATTTAATGTTATGATACCAAATAAACTACAATAACAGAAATGACAGCATTTATCTTTTATACTTCGAAGCACTTTAAGAATTTTTTATAAATTTAAAAAAATCACTTGGCAACAAATTAAAGTATATTTTCTATTGAACTAAAATTTCAAAAATAGTACAAGAAAATTTTTTGGAAGAATTTGTTTTGAAAATAATAAAACATCCTGAACAGAAATACAAATAAATCACTTTCTCAAAACTTTTACCGTACATATAAGACATTTTTTTCAAGTGAGGTAAGAAAAACTTAAAATCTTTATAGAAGAAAATAATATTTCCCAATATAGAAAATGCAAAAGATCAATATATCGAGACAAATGCAATAAAAACCATATACAGTGAGTATACATCACATTAGTATTTATAAAAATACACATGAATTATGAATCTTTTGTAACTTTTATTATAATATCTGTATTTTGGGAGAAAATATATATAGAGAGAAGAAATAATTCTAGTAGTATTTAAAAAATAGGTGAACAGGCCTTAGATCTATAGCACATTACATATATACTTTAAGCACACATTCAACCAAGATCAACTTTCCCAAAAAGAATAACTATACCATGGACTAAACTACAAACAGAAGCCTTACCATTAAAATTAGTCTGAACTATCACTGCAACTACAAACATAATTCTCATAACTTAAACTCTTCAGATAACCCCCACTCTTCAGATAAATAATTTGACTTAACAAAGCTTGTTAAATCAAAAGCATGCTTAACATTAGTGTAATACCAGACACGGTTATCAAAACTAGTTCCATCAACATTAAGTTTTTCAAAATTAAAAAGCTGGAGTAATCTTTACACAAGCTATGTTTAAATATTTACTTTTAAATTATACCTTCTTGATATACAATGAAGAGTCAGATTATGACTATCCATGAAATGAAGGACTAGACAGATACATATACTCACCACTAGATGGCAAGATATGTAATTTATATAATTTAGATGGTAAAAGTTCAAATTTTATAAAATATTCTCTTAAGCTTTTATTTTCTCATTCAGTTGAGCAAAATTAACTAGTATTTTTCAGATGTTTCCTGTTCCATTTAACTTGTACGTTAAGATGTTGAATATTGATGCACACAAAGAGTTCATACCAAGCAAAACATAAAAAATAAAAACAGGAAATAATTTAATGCAAGATAATTAAAAACAGCCTTTGATGCATTGTTTAGTTTGAATTAACAGTTCCAGATCACCCGACTACTGAACTTTAAAGACAAGAATGATTTAAATGTATTGAATAACACTAGGAATTAAATTTGAAGTCACCCAAATACATTATATATCTAGAAAGACTTGTTCATTCAATAAAAATTTGGAAGTGTCCAATCCAACTTATGTTTGGATCAAACAAAAAAATGCTAAAAATTTCATTTCTTTAGAACAAATAACAGTAGATGCTCATTTTTACAAACCTCAAACTTACAAATTTATATTTTTATAAATGAGTGGCTAATCCTTACCGCAACACACACAGACATGAATTTAACTCCGATTTATGAACTAAAATTTTTGAAAAAGTCCTCTTTTTATGAACTTTCAGTTCTGACAAATAATTTATTCTTATTTTCAATGATATTTTTTCAATATTTTTTTAATAAAACAATTGAGAACTTTATTTACTCCTAAACAGTACAGTAAGATACACAGGAATTCCAGATGTTAAGACATTTGATGAAAAAGAACTATGGTGTTGAATCAGATTTCTACCCTACTCGTATGTAAGAAAACAGAAAAGGAAAAATTTTGGTCTTTCCTCCATATGTGAGAACATAGAGCCTTTGAGCTTTAGAAAATTATCTAGGGAAAGTGGAACTGAAAACATTTCAGAAACTTTCCGAGTACCACCTATAAGATGTTTTCAATGCAGAACGAGACAGGTTTGTTCAAGATCTTACCTGAACACTTAGCTTTAAACAGTAATTGTGGTAAAAAGTGAAGTAAGGAATTGTTGTTCACAGCAAACATGAATGGAACAGAAAAACTGCCTCTGCTGCTATTAGGAAAATATTTAAGATCAAAATATTTCAAAAATGTTTAAAAACTATTACCTACATATATCATGTTAATATTAAAGTTTGGATGACAGAGCATTTACAAAGATTAGCTTAATATCAGGTCATGGTTTTTATCACAGAATCTTAAGTTCTAAATGTTGATAATTGTACTGTTCAAGATAAAATCTAGGATCTTTAACTCTCTAGTGGATTTTCTCTCACCTATTCTCTCATTTCTGTCTTACAGCCGATGAATCAGGACAACTTGAAATGTGAATATTATAGGATACTTTTGAATGATTATGTGGTTGAGTTTAAGCAGTCTTATGGAATTGTCCTAAGAGCAATTTATCAATTAATGCTTGGAATGATAAAAAATAAGGGTTTTTAAATAATTCTTTGATAATGGTATTTTATTTATAAAGAAAAGTTTAATAAAAGTAAAAAAGATAGTTTCACTTTACAGTTTTACTGGTTCCTCCTCATCAAAAAGTATATTAACAATTCTTAACATGGCTAATATAAAAGTTTATATAATCAACATTGGCCATTTTTTAAATTAAAATAAGTTTGTCCAATGGAAATATTTAAGAAAAACATTAGTAGTTTTTCTTAGTCTATATTTAACTGTGACAGTTAAGCAAGTAAATGGATAAAGTATTATAATTACAATGGCTTAATAGATCATAATAGTTTTATAAAATTTAGAAGTTAACATTTAACTGAAATCAAACCTGCATCACGAGGGCCATTGTATTCTGCTGAAAACTCTCCACTTCTGAATATTTTAAGAGTTGGGTAACCACTGACACCATATTTTGAACACACATCTTTGCCATTGTCAGAAGTACAATCAACCTAAAATTAGAAAATCACATTTAAAAATAAAAATATTCAGTTTCAATTTATAAGTTGACAGTTAATATATAAAAGATACTATTCTATTTCATAATCCAATCTCAATTATAAGTGATTCAATATTTGCTTTAGCAAACAAATCAATTATCTATAAGCAGTATTTAGCATTATTGTATTATCTTAATTGCTAGTTGAATTTATTAATTGAATAATATTTGTTTAATTTTATTGACATATATTGTTAGAACAATACCTTAAATACATACGGAGATTAAACATCTGTTAATTTGTCACGAGCATTTACATAACAGACCAATTATATAATTCCTAAAAATTCTTTCACAATATCTATTTTATTTTTTACATTTAAATATAGAACTAATATTTCAATTTATTAAAATAAAAGAACACCAGACAAATTTACTACTTTATAAAAAGGATTATTTTATTACCTAAAAATAGTTTGGTTTGTTGCTGAACGGTCATTTTTTGCACACGAGGGCTAATTAGACTGGGACCTACTGCTTAAAGTGGATTCCGAACCACTACAAACATCCATGCCCAAGGTGGGATTCGAACCCACAAACTGTTGAACCGTAGGCAATAGCGCTAACCATTTGGCTGCCAGCTCAGTTACTTAAAAATAGAATAAGAAGATTGGAAGATTATAATTTGTGTATTTGAAACTCATCTTTACAAAACAGATTTGTAAACATTCACGACTTTATTAACTAGTTGCTGATTTCTAATGTGGTCCAAGATATAGTTACCATTTATATCAATTAAAATTTTGAAAAAACTCATTTTTATGCCTTCACCATTTAGGTTTAATTTTTTTCTTCTTATGATCATATTTTTATTTTACAGATAAGAAATTTTGATTGATGCTTTAGTCGAGAATTCTCAAATCTTTTGAATTGTAGATGATTAAATATACCAACAATGAAGTTCTGAATTTTTTTAATTTTAAATTTATATATAATTTCTCACACCTTATCTAATTGCCTCATATATCAAAATATAATCAACAGCTTCAAGTGCAAATATTTCTTTTATCCTATGTTGAGACAGCTGCCTTATTGGCCATGAGTTCACTGGCAGCCCAATAAAAATTAACCTTATTGTGAAAGTTGTCGGGTAAACAGTTCAAAAGAGAAAGCATGGGACAGCTTGTCAAATGAATAAAGTCTATAAAAGCTCTTGAAGGACACAGGGTACAGTAAGGCGTATTGACCACGCCGATACAGCTTAAGTGTCCCTGGAGAAAGTCAAGTCCAGTCAAAATTCTGAAATTGGCTGTGAAAAATGGAGCGTGGAAGGCACATGGGGAGTGGAGAGTTCAACAGGGAACCCCCAAGTCTTGTCTTTAGTAATTTCGCTAAATGAATTATGAAAGTCTTTGAGGAGTTTATTTTTGATTAAATTACAGATTTGTTGGTATGATGGAATAGTCAGGCTGATGCAGTTTACATCCATTCTTTGCAAGGTCATCTGCTTTTTCGTTCCTATAGATATTACAATGGCTAGGTATCCACTGAAGAACAATTTCCCACCCGAGGGAAATGTCATGATTAAAGAGTGATTTTACTTCTTCCATGTGAAATAAATTGCTGAATGAGTATGAAGTGATAGCCACAATAGCAGAATAGGAATCAATAAAAAAGACAACTTTTTTTAGTACAGTGCTCAGTCCAAGAAGATTCATAGTGGCACACTTTATGGCCTCAATTTCAGCATCAAAATTTGTGGCCCCAGATCCCACAGGTAAAGATTTCTCAAAAAATCCCCTGCAATATACACCAGCTCCAGTTGAGTCTCCTATCGTCGAGCCATCTGTGTAAATGTAGAGCCACTCATCACTTAGGTATTTTGTAACGATAGTCTCTAGGGAATGGATTCTGAGTACCTCTGGATAAGCATTGCACTTCTTTTCTAACGTGCCGATTGTGAGGCAAAAGGTTGGGATTTTACGATCAGGGAAAGGCTCAAATTTGACAGCGCTGGAAGGTTTGAATGTCAGGGGATAATCCCTTTTGATACTTTCAGCCTTGGACAAAAAATTTGCACGAGTTTTGAGTCTTAATGTAGAGGGGATATAATCCCTCCAATGGTCTAAGTCAAGTCCCCAGCATTCAAGTGCAAATATAAGAGGCTTTAACAAGGAATGGTTATGGTTTGGAATATTCTACGTGTAATGAATTTTAAAATCATTTAAAATAACAATGACTGAAGACAACCAAAAATGTTTACTTAACAGTTCAAATTAAGATTACTTGCTGAGAGATTCTACTTTAAGAGTTAGAATATGAATGTAGATATAATTTGTAAGTAAGAAGTATCAGTTAAATAACTAGAAATAGGTGAATCAAGAGTTTTTAAAATATCGTTTTGAAAAAAAGATTTTACTAGATATTTTATTATAAATAATCATTTTAAATATGAATTTTATTTTTAAAAGGAGAGCAGTTAAGATAAACTGAGGAAAATCATAGTGTACACAATGCAATTAACCCGGTTTCCAAAAGTGAAATTCATATCCTTTATAATTACCAGCATACTCAAGCATTTCCTAATCAAAATAATTGTTGTGTGTGAATCATCAAATCACAATATATAAACAATCTGAATCTCAATGTCGCCAAAGACATTGTGTTACGGATACTAAGATTAAGTCAAATTTAGTTAATATTTAACATTTGTCTATTTTATGAACTTTCTACTTTAAATATTAGTTCCCACAAGTTCATGAAAATAATAATCTATGGTAATTTCTTTATCATAACAAGTCTTTCAGTAACAAAGTTAAAAGATTTTCCTTGACCTTGACATAACCTACCAAATAATTACTATAAATAGCTGAATATAAAGAAAACATTTTGATTTGTGTTGATGAACTAAACAATATTATATTCTATTCACAATTAACAAGACATTTAGATAATTTTTTCTAATTTACTGAAGATAGGAAGATGTAATTTCTCCAGGAACAAGATCTGCTTCTTTACATTCTAAAATGCATAAATAAAATAAATTATATTTATGCTTAAATATAACACAAGAAATTATAAACAAGGAAATAACAATCAAGATTGTCTTTAAACCAAGATTGTCCTTATACAGATTTTGTGGAATTCAAGTGAAAATCATAGAAGGAAAAGATAATATTTTTATCTTCTTTTAGTAATAGTATGTAAATAATACTTCTTTTAGTATGTAAAAAGATAAGTAGTCTATCTATAGATTAAAAAGATAAGTAGTCTATCTTTTTACATACAAGGGCTAATTTAACAGCTTAAAACTACTAAGTCCCAGATGTGAGTCGAACTAATAAAGGCCAGAGCATTAACCATTCAGTTGTCAACTCAGGTTTATAGGAATAAACAATTTTAAAAACTAGTAAGTAGTAAAATAAGAAGTTATTCAAGCTTTGAAATATTTTGATACCAAGCACAGTAAAAAATCAAATACTTATAAAATAAATAAAACATGCTATTTTATTATATTTCTAATTAATTGTGTTGGCACTATATATTAGATTTTATACAAGTTTTATATAAAGTGATCAGCAAATATTTTCGTTAAAGAGTAAGAACTGTACAGCGGGTAAAGTGCGCCAAGCATGCGCCAAACTGGTAACGGTTCAGAATATGTTTGCATGACGAGATTTTTGTTTTATGATGCAAGGTGATCATATGATATGCACAAAAGATTTGTTTTGTGTGCAACTCTTGCGTTTAATGAGTAATTTTATTTGTTTACAATTTAAGAATTTGTTCCTACTATCAGACTTTGAATTTTTTTTAAGTTATATTATCTCAAATTTTTGAAAGATATTTTATAAATTATAAACAGTGTAAATTTTAGAAAACTATATTGTTTAAATTTTTTTAACCCTTTGGATGCACATTTATTCAAATAATTTTTTGCATTTGGAGCACAATTAAATTTTTGGGATAGAGTAATTTTTAAGAACAGCATATTTTATGCAATTATTAGAATTTATTGGCTTCCACCTTTTGTTTCTTTTTTTCAAAAACCTTTTTCTATGACTTGTCTGGCATATCTATTTGTCTCTTCCACTATGTGCTATTCCAAAAATCTTCATTTAGGACTTCATTCAAAACATCCAAAGGCTTAGGATTAGCACCTAGCCTTCGCAGACACAAAGGATTTATTCCAGGCACTTCACTAAAACGTTTTACATTAGGTACATTGTCTTTTTCTTCCAAAATATATTGATCTAATTTCTCAGGAGAAGATTCACTATCACTGCTTGATAAGTATCTTGTATGTCTTTTGCATGTTGGTTTTATCTCACTATCATCACCATTATCATTGTTACTTTGAAATCAACAAGAACGAACATGTTCAATATTGTCTCATTTTCAACAATGTATCAGAACGTCATGTGTGACTTTGGTCAAATTAATGCACAATGTTCTGATACGTCAAATGCGGTCAAAGGGTTAAAGTTATTTCGAATTTTTATTTGGTCGGCCAATAAAAATCAGCATAGGGTGTTTATCATGTGCCTGATCAGTTTGATTCATACATAGCAGAGAACCCATAAAGAAAATTTCTTTGAAGACCTTAATTTAACTGTTTTTTCTCAGCCAGGTAAGTCATTTTATTTTTCATTAAAATTTCACTCAGAGAGATTATTAGGAACTCTAGTTTATATAAAAATGCATATTTACATAAGTAAATTCATCTTTTAATAAGCTTTATTGCTTGTTTCATATTTTTAAATTGTGCCATACTGAAATTTTTTAAAGGTGGGTATCACAGGCTGGTTAATTAAAATTTGAGTTAGCACAAAAAAATACAATCGTTTAACATTAGAAATTTAACTATATTGCCTAGTTGTCACTATAGTAGATAGCATTACACTGAAGTATTTTTTTAAGATGGGCCCCATTGCTCGTTATATTAAAATTCAGGTTTTAATAAAAAATGTTTCTAGTTATTAGAATTTTAATACTTCTATAGTACATAATTATAAAATTTATGTTATTTGGAATTTGAAGCAGCGCGCAATCCTAAAGTTAATGTGATTGGTATTTAGTAAGTGGATATTGCGCTTAGTAACGTAATTTAGGTTGGCAAAACAGCTGTGCAGTGCTTAGTGCAGAAATTGGAAATTGCATCAACCCTGTACAGTACCGTTATCTTTTACCAATGTTATTATCTAACAAAACACTTATTCAAGAAGATCATATGTTATAGACTATTTGAACCTACAACATATAAATAATGGATGCAAGAAAAATATTTTATAATGTACCAACAGAAATGTTATGCTCAGTCATATAACTTAAGGTAATAAATTATTTATACTGCGAAATGTTTATTTATCATGAAAAACAAAACTGTAAATCTATAAAACCCTCATTAGACCAATTGTTACATATGCCGGAGAAACATGGACATTGAAGGTAAGGGACACCGAATATATTAGAATTTTTGAACGTAAAATTTTAAGGAAAATCTATGGACCAAGGCTTGAAAATTGTGTATGGATCAGAAGAAATAATAAAGAATTAATGCACCTAGTGAGAAACAAAGACATAGAGTGAGATTCATTAAAGCACAAAGAATAAGTCGACTTGGTCACATACACCACAGAGTTGAAAAAAATATCATAAAAAGGACAACAAAGGGTAAATTATTCAATAGCAAGAAGGGAGAAACATGGACTGATAATGTGAAAGAGGACCTGGAGACCATGAAGATAAAGAATTGGAAAATTTTGGATCTGAAGCGGGAAAAGTGGAAGGAGGTTGTATTGGAGGCTAAGGCATGCATAGGGCTGTAACGCCAGTTAAGAAGTAGAAATGTTTATTTTTTTTTATAAAACAAATTTGAATAAAGTGAATTTTAAATGCTATAGCTTAGCTAAAACATTTAATATTTTGATTCATAATAATTTAAAATCCCATTTGGTTTTAAAAAATTAGGATTTCAGTTTCTTGTATTTCACTTTTAAACTAAACAATAACTATATAGATTAGGCTTGTTCTTAGAACCACAGTCAAGTTCAATGAAAATCAGATTATTTGTAACAATCTATTCTGGCACAATACACAATGAACAACTTTTCAAAGACTGCATTAATAAAATAAACAGCAAAACTCTATAAAAATATTTTGTTTAATTTTAACAGAAACATAAGATAAAAAAATAAGCTTTTAATAAGAGGTAAATCAGTTCATAAGATATTTTTTGCAGTTTTAAAATTTCATTTATAGTACTAAAATAAGTATTTCATATAAAAAATTTTTTAAAAATTGTCTTTTTTCTCAAGACTTACTTTCGAGTTTTTAGCTACATTGAAAATACTCAAGTCTACATGAGTTTACAAGGAAACATTTTATACTAAACAAATTCATTATTGCAAAAGAATGCAGAAATTAGAAATAAAAAGAATGCAAAATTTAACATATTTTAAGAAGATTAAAAAGGTAAGTTTGATAGGCTAGAGACGTAATAACAAGTAATTAATTCATAAATTAAAAGCAGAAGACTTTATGAGTTTTGGTTTCTATATTTCAAATGATAGTTTACTTCACTTCAATCTATATCACAGAACAAATACACATACTTTGGCAAGAGGTATAGGTGGATCTGCTTTTTTCAGAGTTGTAGCAGCTTTTTCATACTCAGGTGCTAACCTTTTGCAATGACCACACCTACGAGAATATAAAATTAATAACAAATTAGCAGAACAAGTTTCGAAATTTACATAAAGAAAATAAGCTTGAAATTTCATCCCATCAAGCTAAAGATTAATTTAAAGATGCGATTTTATACAAAATTATGAGCAATGAAATGAATGTATTAATTGACTACACAAATTGAATAGTTTAAAAAAAAGCAAAGATCACGATTTTTTTTCTTTCGGAGGTATACCGGCATTTTGTTTTAAAGCTAATATAATGGTCATAATTTGATAAAGAAAGATTTAAGGAACCAAAAATAAGTTTCTTTGATAATAATAAGCGGAAAATAGAACTTAAAACTTACCAAGGTGCAAAAAATTCAACTAAAATTGCATCATGTTCTCCTATACGATCTTCGAAATCATTAGAGAATTCAAGAACATCACTACAGAGTACTGTATATAATACAGAACTTAATAGGGTACAAAAGACTACCAATTTCATTATGATACAGCCAAAATTTAAGAAAAGAACGCCAGCAAATTAGTGTAAACAAAAAATTGTCAGGGCTACACCGGTTTTAAGACCGCTGTAAGGAGAAGAACGTCATCAAAATGCAACCTGTCAAGCCACATGTGTTGTCACTTTCCGATTGGTGGAAAAAATTATTAATTCTTAAGGAAGTTATTAAATTGCGTAATGTATTTTAAAAAGGCTGATAAAGCAAAAAAATATCAAAAATTTTTTAATTAAGTAACTGTAATAATGTTTGATTAACCTAAGAGTGCTTTTTCTTAAAAAATAATCAAGTTTTCTAAATATTTAAGCATTATTAAATTTTCAGTTACGAATGAGATTAAATATTTTATTTAAAAGATTTTTCATGAAACAATGGTTTTTTTCTCTAATATTTTATATTATTTGTTGATTCCAAAATGTATTGAGCAATTCTTGCATTTGGATATAACAGAAAATTTGAGAACTGAAGCAGCATCTATCGGCTAATTGTGAAATTAAATATCTATGCAGTAATAATGAGTTTTGAGACTCTAGGGTGTGGTTAAATTTTCTTGAAGAAATCTGGGTCTTTGAATTGAATAGCATGTGTCAGTCTTATCTTTTTATTTTCTTAAAAACGAAACTACTAACAAGCGTACAACTACCGGTGCCTTCATTTACTTTTAAATACTGTATGGTAAAAAAGAATTAAAGGTGATTATAAAACGCACCTTGATTTTAAAGTTAAGCATGTGAACTCAGTTTTTCGAACATGCTTTCTTGAATTTTTATCAATTATTTTAATTTTATTTCTTATTTTTTAAAAAATTCATATTCCTATAATGTAGAGTAAAAAAATAATTTCTCATAATTAATGATTTTCAGATGTTCATGAATATTTCATTCAATATCTAATGATAAGATTTCTTGAAATATTTTATGGTGCATATAAATTCTACCTTTGCATGTAATGTAGAATTGTCTTCATGCGAAAATATGACCAATAAATGTATTTCTAGTCTATAATATTTTAGTCCCTATTTTATATTAAAAAACTAAATTTATATTTTTCATGAAATTGTTTCTTCAAGTGGCCTTTAAGTTATCGAAATTAATTTTTCTAATTCTCGCTTTTTAAATTTACTCAAATGAAAACGCGTGTTTTCTCATGTTTTTATTTCATTATATTCATCAATTGAACATTATACTTAAAGAAAATACATTAAACAAGTGAATGTAGCTAAATTTTTAATTTAATTGCTTAAATACCTATCAGAACCAATTTATTATACCAGTATTTTTCAGTATTCTTCCATTTTTCATTAACGCTTAATATTTCGCTTTGTGATTTCGTATAAAATAAACTTAAATGTTGTATTAGACCTCTAAACTAATTAGTTTTATATTGCTAAATTTATGAACTGACAAACCAAAACTCTAAGTCTGTAGTTTGTGGAGCCATAATTTTAAGCAAGTTATTAATTATCTTAAATGTAATCAGAATTTTTATATTTATTAATTCTTTAATGCTTCTATATATTTGATGTTGTCACAAACATGCTAAAAGAAGTTTGCTTTTAATTGGTAATATTTTGTGCTTCTAAAATTAGTTTAAAATTATTAATCTACTCTAAATATATGTTAAGTATGTTGAACATTTTCGTTTTATATTTATATAAAAGTCCTTAGGAGCTGACAAGTTTTCAGAAATTTTCATTCTGTTATTTGTGTATAATGTTTTAGTTTTGAAGTATAGTAAATTCTTGTCATATAACCAGAGTTGGCAACCAAATGGTTGACACTGACTTTCAGTTCAATAGTTTGTGGGTTCAATTCCCACTTCAAGAATGGTGCAGTATGAAAAGTGTTCATAGTTTGGAATCCACTTTAAACTATATGTCCTGTTCCAATCAGTCTTTGCTTGTTAAAAGTTAACATATTATCAACTGTCAATAAATCTTACTATTAAATTTTTTTACACAGTGAAAATGTTGTTAAAAATAAAAAGTATAAAAATAATATTGAATTTTAAGTTTGATTCAGATTTTAAAGCTGAAGAAAAACAGAAGAATTTGATATTTTAAAAAAATTCACCTTACAAAATTTTTACATTTTGGAAACAAATTGATCTGATGAAATAAATAAAATATTCCTCAAGAATTTATTTACAATTTATAAAAACTTTTTGTTACAAATTTTCTTAAGTGTTTTAAAACTAAGCTCTTTGGGACTGAATAACATTTTTTCAAATAGTCAGAAAAATAAGCATAACTTAACACTTTTTTAAGAATATATTAGTTGTAAGAACAATAATAAATAGAACAGTGTTAATAAATAACTATAAAAATCTACTTTTCTTTCCTGCCCATCTTTTCTGGAATTTAGATTCTTAGACACTACAGTAGTTAAGAATGGTTACCTTTATCGACAGCCACCTGATAGTGATTTTATTGAACTGAACTTTTGAGTGGGTGAACCTTTAATAATTTAGAAGCAGTGACTATGAGTAAGAGTCCTAATGGTATTATTTAGAAGTGTAGTATGAAAATTGAAAACAATAATCATTCAAGATTATCTCATCTTGCAGAATTCATGCCATAAAAATCTTAGGAAAGATAACCTTTTTGATATCATTGAAAACAGTCACAGAGATGACACAAATTATCTTAGTAGTTCTGAATTATATTTGAAACATAGAACCTCGAAAATCAAGTAGTGCCAAAAGAAGGAATATTGTTGAAATAATAAAATTTTTTCTCTTGAACATGTGTATCTGTATTAATATATAAAAGCTCGTATTTTTCAGGATATTGATTTTGTTCCGAAAATAATTATATATCTAATTCATATGTACAAAATTATACAAATTATAATTGTGAACCTTAAATTGTAGTTGAACAGCACAACAAACTATTCAACAGCACAATTTATTGGAACAAATCATTTATTTACTTCATTTAAAGGAAAAAGTTATCTGCAATAACCTAAAAATGAAATGAAATTAAATCCAGGCTAGCTGTGTTTAATAGGTTTTTTTATAGCCTTAAAAACCAACTAAAATCAAAATATATCAGTTTTAAAACAAAGATAAGTTTGTATAAAACCTTGACAAGACCTATTATTTTGTGTTGGAGTGAATGCTGGTCTCCGAACAGGGCAGAGGAAGACATTTATTGATTTTTGAAAGAAAAATTTTAAGGATTATTTTTGAACATACAGCATTTGGACCAGACAGCATTTGGAGAACAAAAAGTATGATGAACCAGGAATTTTAAAGATTGTAAAGACATCTTGTGTTAGGTGCCTGGGCCAAATATTTCAATATAAAGATCTTTCCCACTAAAAGAATCTCCTTTTCCAACATAAAGGGAAAATAGCAGAGAGGAAGATCTCTTACCATATGGCTGGATGGGGTAAAAAGGGACTTAAAAGCAATAGAAACAAATTGCTGGAGGGCCATTGCACAAGATAGAGCTAGGTAGGCAAAACTTAGAGAAATGGTCTTTATCAGCAATAAGCTGTAGTACCAACAGAGAGGAAGAAAGGAAAAAAAAATTTTTTACACAAATTCCTGTTTTTTAAAAAATTTATTTTTCTACAAAAGTTATATTCATTTCCAATATCATGATTGCTATTAAAAATTACTTTGTGGGATATGCTATGTCAATGTAAAGAGAATTCTTAATAACTTAAAATGTTTCCAAATTGAGTATAAACATATACGTATTTGCAATTTGTTAATGTAAGCTATTATGAATTTCTTTAGAATTAATTCTAATTTAAAAATACAAACCTCATTATTTATAATTGTTTTTAGAGAGAAACACTACACCTTGAAAAATAAAAATATTGTAATGACAACAAAACTGGACATCGATGCAATCTCGAAAAAATCATGAAAAAGCCACTAAAGTTCCAAAGGAGGTATGTATCCTATTTTTTAAACATTTTGTTTTTGAAGAATAGAATGTTAATAATAAGTAAAAAAGGATTTCCTTGGCTTTAATATTTTACAGAAAAATGAATGGGTATTTAAAATTAAGTTATGTCTAATTTGTCGTCATTTATGCATGACTAATCAAAAGTAACCAAATCCTGAATAATTTGAAGCTCTTTGTATTTGCTGCTTAAAAATCTGCTATTTATTTGCTAATTTTTTTCAATCATTGTTAAATTTAAAAATTCTTATGGGTGTCTTTAATGAAAATAAATTGAATTATAAATTTTTAAAAGAATTAGTTTTAAAATGTAATATATTAATTTAAATAAATTAATGTTTTATTAGTAAATACAGCTGCTAATCAGTAAAATTAAATCACTGAAGAAAATCCTTCATATTATTTACAAGTAGATTTTATAACCTATTTGGTATGTATTTTATTTATAAATTTGTTTTTTAAGTGTGTACTGAAGTGATCTTACTTCAAGTCTCATATTTGCTTATCTTGCTAGAATAATATTCTTAATCAATATTTCTTTTTATATATAATTATTCTAAAGTTAAGTAAAATCTTTTTAATTAAAATTATTGAATGTTAAATGATATCAAATGAAATGCTGAAATTTTAACCTTTCTTAAGTTCTTGCACTATATACTTATTCACATTTTATATTAAAATTATAAAATCTAATTTGAAATTCATGTTTCTCTCCAGTTAATATTTTTATGCTGTCTTGTCTGAAAAATTTTCAAGTTATGATAGGTTTATTTTGATTACTGATTTACAAGCATTTTTAAAAGTGCATGCGTAAATTTAATGTATTTATTTAGTATATTTTGCTTTCAAATCTTCAACTATTTAATTTAATAAATCCTATTTCTTGGATTTTATAGAATTTTATTTTAAAAATCATTTGGTTTTTTTATTGAAAAAAAATAGCTTTTCTTTTTAATTCAATAAGTAAAGAGTTGTATTCAATTAATATTACATAAAATGTTGAAAGATCTGCTTGATAAGTAGTTTCAATAGTAAAAAATACATAATTTACATTAATGTAGTTTCTTCTTGTCAAAATAAAATTTTATTGAGGATTGTCTGTTATTTAAGTTATTCTTGCTATTATATATAAAAAGCATGCTTATGAATTTTTCATGTGCTGAAATTACAAAAAAATTGCAGTAAGAATTTTTCATACATAGATTTATCTGTGATAGATTAGGTAGGACATCTGAAATTATAATGATATTTAAATATTTTTCAGGCAGATATTCAAGTCTCTGGACTTAGCGTCGTGATAAGTCAAGGAAAAGTGAATACAGCTGATAAGAGCAAACAGGTACTTAATTCATGTGCTGTATGTATTTTGATTGCCATTTCCTTTTATATAATCTAACTTATGACATATATGATTTTTAATAAAGAATATTTCATTTATAAGTTTAGCTAACAAAAACAATGTTCTGCAGAAATGTTTCTATCGAAATTAATGATGTAATCATAAATTATATAATTTATTTTTCTTATATGTGTTTATAAAACCCTAAACCAATAATATCTATTAAATAAAAATATTTTATTAAATCTCATTTTTTTATAAAATTTTGTATATATTTTGAACTTTT
Source organism: Latrodectus hesperus (assembly GCA_037975125.1). Taxonomy (NCBI): domain Eukaryota; kingdom Metazoa; phylum Arthropoda; class Arachnida; order Araneae; family Theridiidae; genus Latrodectus; species Latrodectus hesperus. The sequence continues at coordinate 2,169,901 of CM075856.1, forward strand.
TAATTAAGATTCATGCGGTTTTCATTAAGATTTATATTGTATTCTATAATTAAAATATAATGCTGATTTATAAAGTAATATTCACTTTAATCTTTTTAAATTTTATATTTTTTTCTTAGCTCTGTTTCTTTTAAAACATGCTCATAGAAAGTGGAAAGAATTCTTTTAACAATAATTTTTATCACTATGATTCAAATTTGAAGTTATAAAATATTATATAACATTAATTTTTGCTTATAAATAATTTTATAAAAAAATTTTAAGATTTAAGAAAATGTTTTAATAGCCTTTAAGAAGTTAAGTTTTATTCATATATGATACTGTAATTATAATAGTTTTGCTATTCAAAATATTGATTTAGTAATTATATGAAAAATATACATTGTACTTTTATATTTTAATTTATAAAAGTAAAAAAAAAATTCAAGAAATAAGCAATTTTCCTTTTTTCTTGGAAATTTATTATTAAATTTACTGTTAAATATAAATATTGTTCCATAATCATCTTTGAAAACATTTATAGAAAATAATTATTTATTAAATTTCAAATTTAATATTTCAGAAATTTTATTTCATAAAACATTAAATTTGAAGTTTTATAGGAGTTTCTTAAAGTTTATTTTGCATTTAAATTTAATTTACTAAAATATCTGCCTTTCTAATTTTATCAAAATAATTAAGATTTGATCTATTTTTCTAAATATGCCTCCAGAAATATTTTCTAAATATCTAAATTTTGTAATTTTCCTAATATCAAATTTTTTATTGGAATCTTAATTTATTTTAATCTTGAAATCTCATTTCTTTAATCTTAAATTTCAGTCCACTTCAAAAATTGCATCAAAATCACAAACATCGAAAGCATCACCTAGAAGAAAATTTCAGACAAGAGCAGGTGTGTCTTATATTTCCATGTACCATGCATGAATTCAATTCACTTACCAAACTTAATTTAATATTTTATTAATAAGTTGAAAGTATTTATTCTATATATAAAAAAATATCCTACTTATAACTTATAATTTTTATAAGTTACTAGCTTACAGAAACATTTCTTTTACAAAATGATTACAAGCTTATTTCAGTTCAACTTGAGTATTTTAATATCTGCACAGTGTTGAAAGATAATTTATAAAAATAGTTAACCATTTTTGTATTTATCATTGGTTCATACAAATTTCAGTTAATTAAAAAATATTTAAAATTGTGCTATATATATATATTCTGAGGATTATGTTGATTCTCTTGTAAAAATCAAGGCAAGGTGAAATTATATATATTTTCAAATAACAAAGAAAGAAAATCCAAAAATTACTGTTGATTCTTGATAATGTTTTATTCAGCTTTTATTTTAGTAAACTAATTTTTGTCTTGAAAAACCTAGATGATATAAAAAATGTGCAAGGACCTTTGCACAGGAACCAGTCCCCATCTCCATCCAGAGGCTCCAGCCGCGCATCATCCAGTCCTGTGTCCTCTACATCTTACATTTCCGATGCCTGTACAACTCTGCCAAAGTCAGATGATACAACAACTGCAACTTCCACATCTATTTCATCATCCCCTGTCAATGCTGGGCCGTCCTCTTACAGAGCCCAGTGGGCTCTGTCTAGGAAGCTGTCGGGGAGATCCAGATTTAGTGAATCACAAGGTATTTTGTGATATTTAAACATTTGGCCACTTAAAATTGACAATATAGAAAATATCAGAGCAATTAATTCTTAGATGCTTTTGAATTGTATACATTAAGTACTTATGCTAGGTATTATGCTTCCTCTGTTGCAAGCACTTGGCTATTTAAATTTGATAATTTAAAAGAAAATACCAAAGTAGTTAATCCTTAGCTGTGCTACTGAAGTGCATAAATTTTATTTTAAATCATTTCAGTAAAATTTTTATGTGATGACTTTATCCAATTATTCAAAGTAGTTAATGATTTTAATTCCTACATTTTTATAAAGTTTTTTGCTAAATGCTTTTAAGCTTCATAAAAATAGTTTAACAGTTGATTGCATCCCATAGTTTAGTACTCAGTTATATTAACATAAATGCCATAAAGTATGAAATAAATTATTCTAATACCTTTAATGGAAATAATATAATGGTAGATAACATTAATAAATATGAAATTATTTACCTTGAATGCAAAAACTAAGCCAAATTTAATCTTTCTCTGACTACTAATTATTTACACACTTAATCTTAAAGTGAACGAATGAATATTAAGCATTTTTATTTTAAAAATGCATCATGTAAATGTATCTATATTTTCTATTTCTTTCGTAACAATTAAATATATATGTGATATAAAAGCTAAATTTTACTTCTTTTGAAAAGTAAAATTTAACTACAAATTACTTTCTGATTTTCTCCTCATTTGTGCAATTTTTAACTAAGTAATATGTTTTATTTGCATAATTTTATAGCTTTGATTAGTTGTATCAATTTTTTATAGCTTGGCTTAAAGTTTTATGTTTTTCAAATGGATTTATAGAACATTATTTATTGAGTTTTTTAATATAATATAGTCAGTCTTCTCTGATCAATTTAATTTTGTGATGCATTTTACTTACATCAGTAATCAATATAAAGTGTTTTATAATTAACTTACTTTCCATGTAAGTAATTTACTTTTAATTTAAAAAATGTATTGTGCTGTTATCTAAATACTTCAAATATTGTTTTACCCTAGTAAATGTAAATTTTTACTTTATTACATGGTTCTCAATAATCAAGTAGTTGTCATTCTTTTCTTTGCAATATTTATATATTATTATATACTCAAATTAGTCTTCAATAATATCATTAATAGCAATTTTTAATCTAATATCAAAAGTTTTTGCATTTGTTTCAGGTAAATCTAAGGTAGCCATTAGATTAACTGATGATGGTAAAATATACATTAAACGATCATCAGATGAGAGAAGTCTAGACCCAGATCGTCTTTTAATTGATCGGTAAATTTCATTTATTTGTGTATCTAATTATTTTCTCATATTAATATCTGAGTATATCTTAAAGTTGTTTATTAATTTAAACAGATTTCATTATAGTGAAATTAATTATAAGTTGCAATTTTCAAAGTTGAAAGATATCTTAATTTTTATAGTTTAAATGATTTAACATATTTTTAGCTATATTTCGCATTTCACTCTGAAAGTGATTTAGTTTTATCCAGTATTTTATAATTGTTTAAGCAAATATCTGAATATATATGTAATGGAAGAAAAATTCTATCTTTCTTGTAATCAAGCCGAGTTGTGAGCTATAATTAATCAACACTGAGATTCTTTTCAACTGTTCCTTTGTTTAAATACCATTTCAGTTGTGAATATTTCTAATTACTCTAGTTTTTGACTATTTGTGTTAGTCAAATTAACCTCCAAAAGTTGGAAAATAGGGAACATTAAACAACAAGCTAAATTCTTGTGATATTAGCATACATTAAAAGTATATTATTAATACATAACTTTAAAAATATTATTTGAATCATTAAATCATAAAAAATTTGTTTTATTCACTAAAAATTTAACTATGGGCAACAAGCTATTCTAATGTTATAAAATTTTAACAAAATACAATTCACTACCATCTGAAGAAAGTTATCCATTTTTCAAAGTTTGTTTTATAGTATAAAGTTAATTATATTCTCTTTTAGCAATAGATTTTCTTTCATTTTCTTTTCATTCTTTCATCATCATTTCATTTTTGCTATTTATGAACAAATATTCTTCTAGGATATAATTATGTTGCCTCAATTATCATACAGCTAGTTAAATTATTCTACTTATACATAGAATGTTTTCCTTTCAAATTCATTATTTCTTGGCACACTACAAAAATAGCAATTTCTGTACCAAAAAATAATAAAATAAAAATGTGTCATTTATGTAAGTATTTACATAAGGAGCTTAAAAGTTAAATAGAATTGAATCAAATTATTATAAAATAATTATATTAAGAATATTATCGTATCAAATAATTTTTCTATCTTAAATTGTGTTTTTTCTCATTGTGTAAATAGTGTAATACGTGCATCATTGATTATTAAGTGACCTTGTTTGGTCAGTGAAATAATTTATTCATGTAAAAATAGAATAGTAATAAAATCGTCATTTTTTTGGACTGTTGCCACTGGAGTAACTGCTGAAGTTTTGGCAGCCTATAAGCTTTATTTGACATGAAAGTTAGCAAAATACAAATCTACTTATTATAAAGGTCATTTCATGTTAAATCATCCAGAAAATTTTTACTTATAAGTTAATTATGAAAAATTTAGGAATTAGTTTTATCAATGAATAAAAATTAAGTTTTTTTTTTTCAATTTTAAAATAAAAAAAGTTTACCTGTTACAATTATTTATTGACTCCTTAACTTTTTAAGATGGGATTGTATTTAAAATTTAAGGAAAGTGGTTATTAATAATTTGGACAGTAATTAATTTTTTTCCTATTATACTTGAAGTCATTAAAATCTTATCTTGAAATTTTGGCTCATGAAATTTATAAACTTTCAAAAAATTGTAATATAATTTTTAGAAAGACTGTAAGTTTGATATATACTTCAATTTTAAAAAAATTAACTTTTTTTAATTTAAAATCATTTTTACTGTACAAACTATTTAAATTAAGTTTTTAAAATTCTTTTTAAAATGAAGTTTAAATATGAATTTTATAAGTTCTATAATATATAAAGACAAGTTTGTGTGAAAAAGTTTATTTTAGTTAAAAACCAGAGATTTCCCAAAATGCTACAAATTAATAGATTATAGCGATCACTATAATCTATTAACCTGTAACCAGATAAAGTGATCATTGCAGATAATGATTTTTGAAGGATTCATTATATATATATATATAAATAAATAAATATATATATATATATATATATATATATATATATATATATATATATATATATATATATATATATATATATATATATATAATAGTCGGGTTAAGTATTTGCATGACCTATATGGATACTAGATTTTAAAAAATATTTTAAATTGTTTTCCATATAACTACATTTGCTGTATATTTTTGTCATTCTTTTTTAAATCTTTTTAAGAATCTACTTTTAATCTCTTGAAATATTCATATGATTGCAAATTAATATCTTGTGCATTAATAGTAACATAAGCTTATTGAATTGGAGAAAATTGTAGGAGAATTTTAAGAAAGTTTCTTTATCTGTAACTAGTTTCATAATTTTCTAAGTTATCTCTCTGTCAATACCTGAATGATCAAACTATTGTCAATTAAGTTCAAAGAGTCAGTTTTACACCTTTAATGCTTAATATATTAAAATCAGCTTTTTTTAAGAACTGTATGAATCCCAGTTAATATGTCCTTGTTTGTAAAAACTGACATTGGACTAACCAACCAATCAACTGTAAGTCATCATGACTTTATGAGAAGGATTTTTTTTTATGAAAAACCATACCTACTTGCTTGACTTTGGAAATTTCAACCAAAACTATTTTTCATCAGAAATTGTCTAGCATATATTACATGTCTTTCAGGGCTTTTGTAGTACCCTACTTTATTTTTTACTAACTTAAAGAAGGGAGATAAAAGTTGCAACAACGAAGAACATGGTAATTAAAAACAAGTAATCCTTTCCCAAATAATAAAGGATAACCTTAGCTGTGTATCCAATTTTTTTCTTTTAAAAAACTAGCTAAAAAATTGGTATGCATTTAATTTCAAGTATTAACTATTTTGTATATCACTGATTTTTTTTTGTTTACCAATTATTACAATAGAGGAAAGTGAGGAGAAAAATCAAATGTTAATCAGTGTGAAAACTTCAGACATGGAAAATTTTGATGTCAATTAAAGGTTCTAGATTTGATGTTAATCTTTCTTGAATAAAATTTGTACTTTCTCTCTCTCTCTCTTTATTTTTTATTAACTATCTACTTACTCTTTTTTTTGTTATTGATTTTATTTGATTTTTCAAAAATTAAATCATACAACTTTAAATGGTGTTCAAGTGATTAACGTAAAAAATGGAAAAAGAAAATTTTGCAACTTGATATTAAAACTACATTTATTTAAGTATGTATGATTTAAAATTTATACAATTTCAACAGTCATGAATATTAGCTTATTTGTTTCACAACTTTAATTTTTTTATATTTCTTGATTTCATTTTATGCCTTTTGAGAAAATATACATTTTTTTTAATCGATGAAGAATTCCTTTTAATTTCTTTGCATGTATTTCATTACAACATATTTTATTTTAAATAGCATGAAAATTACTTTGCAATTTTTGAGAGACTAGCATTTTCCCCTCCAAGTCATTCATGAAAAAATTTTTATAGTTTGGGCATATTTTGGAATTTAAAAAATACTTTTGCTGAAGCATAATGCTTCCCAGTTTTTTTCTACCAGTTTAAGCATTACTCTTAAAAGTTTTCCATCATTAGTTTTACTTCTAATTCATCCGGATCATATCCTTGAGTGCTTGGGACTCTATAAAGAAGATCTTCTGGAGGTCATTATTGGTCATTGATTTCCTGAGAGTGTGCAATGTCATAGACTTGGTCTAGTGCTGCTAGACAACAGGGATCAGCAACAACAACACTTCTAATTCAAATAATTTTTCTAATTCATAATTTTCATTTCTTTTTTTATTTTCAATTCTTTCTGAATTAAGTATTATACTTGCTAAATGAAGAAAAACTATAATACTTAAAATGTTTTATTATTAATTTTAACCATTTTATTTATACAATTATTAACCATTCATTTACATAGGCTTATTCACCCACTGAATATTCCATATTTATCATATCAATATTTCTTTCATTATTAAAAAATGTAATAAATTTATCTTCATTGTTTGACTTATATGCTATAAATCAAATTTTTAATAATGTAAATTAATTTAAAAAATAAAAATTTAGAATTTAAGTTCATTTTTATTAAGGTTTTCTCTTAATACTTCCAGATGAGCTTTATAAAAGAAAAGTGCTAAGAACAACATTATTTTTTATCAATAACATGTTATTTCTTTTGCTATTTTGCAGCTTGTGTTAAGTTGCGTATTGTGATAAAAATAAAGGAAATTTATATTTATGTCTTTTCACAGTTAATGTTTTTTTTTTTTTAGATGTAATTTGACTCGTTTTCCTATCATTGATGGTGAGGAGCAACTTCATTTACTTAATTTACAACAAAATCAAATCCCTGTGATTGAAAACTTAGAAACATTTTCAAACCTGAAGTTCCTTGATTTATCAGACAATTTGATTGAGCAAATCTCTGGCTTAGACTCTTTAATATCTCTCAGGATGCTTATGTTAGCTAGAAACAGGTAACTGAAATTGTTGTTCCTATCTCTAATTATATTTCGCTTCTAATTGTTTTATTTTAAACAAAACAGCATTTGTAAACACTTAAAATTTTCTGTATAATACATCTCTATATACATATATAGATTTATTAATTTATTTCGTTATCTTTAGAATACGCATTATTGATGGACTGCAGGCAGTACATCATCTTGATGTCCTGGATTTAAGTGGAAATGAGGTATGTGTCTGAAGTGTTTATCAATTCTTTTGAAAGCCAAAAGTGCTAAGTAAAATTGGTGAATAATAAATGGTTTAAGATCATTTTTTTGTGTATTTTTCATTATTTTTATTATATTGTGTTAAGTGTTTTCTAATTGTTTTTTTAACAAGTATGAAAATTCATTAACTAGTGATGAATCAAAAATCATGTATAAATTGTGTACTTTTAATAAGTCTGTTAAATTAAAATTATTAAAAAATCATTTTTTAATAATATAGATAAAAAATTTCTTAAATTTCTAATATATGAATTATTTTTTTTATTAAAACATTCTGTTTATTTACTTTAAATTTACTAGAAAACTGCTCCACCTTTTTTAATTTGAAATAAATTTAAAAAAATATTTTGTTGGAGTAAACTTTTCTTTTTTTTATAGATATATAATAACATTAAGTGAAATAGATGTAATTGCTAAAAATTTCTCTATTGTTTGTCAAAGACACTACTTTTTAAAAACAATATGCTTTTATCGTAAATTAAAAAAACTGAAAATTAAAACTTCAATTAAAATTTTGTAATTTTTAAAATATGTTTAAATATTAATAAATCATTTAAAATCATGTAAGTGATTAGTAAGACAATCATGAATATAATTAAAAAAATAATTTATTTGATTAATAAGTATAACATAATTTTGTTTTAATTTCAAATTTTATGGAGTTGTCTTGTAGATAAAATTATATAATCCTGCTGTAAATTATTATTCAATTTTTTTCTCATACATATAACAATACTACTAAATATTTAATTACTAAATGTTAAGCAAATTAACAGAGTATGCAAAATAGTGTATCTGCTCATTTATATTTGTGTTAAAGGTCTATCTTTGTTATAAAAAGACTATTTAATATTTTTATTGATATTACATTCCAAAATGACTCTTTTGTTTATTTTAGATTAAGGAAATTTGTAATGTATCTCATTTACATGAGCTAAGAGTATTGAATCTGTCTAGTAATCAAATTGGAAATATGAGTGGTATAAGAGGGTTAAAATCGTTAGTGGAATTAAACTTGTCCAAGAATTTTATCACTGAAGTTGTAAGTACAAAAATTTTGTATAGTATGTAAGTGTATTTATGCATATTACTCTTTTTAGACTAATTTGATAAATTGTTAGTTTGTAAAAATTTTATTTTTTTGAAATTGTTCAAAAATTTATTATTGTTCAATGAAATTAAGCAATAATGTCTTTAGTCAAGATTAGTTAGTCTCTCTTCAATTGCTCCTAGCAGTATTGGGTCTGTTTATCTCTGTCATAAAGAAATTAGTTCTCTACTAGAAGAGGAACGTCAAATTGTGCTGCAATGGATACCCAGCCACTGTGGTATCACGGGAAATGACGCAGCTGTCAAATTGGCAAAGGCTGGCTCAGATCTACAACAGCCTTCTCCAGCTTTGGAGTACCATACTATTAAAAGGCTTATTAAGTCAAATATAGCCTCCTATCATAGAAATGTTTACAATATGTGCACAAAAGCGAAAGCATGGGCTTTTTTACTAACAAAGCCTATTCCGTGCAACCTCCACCGAGCTGTAGGAGTGGCTAATTTTCGCCTTAAAACTGGGCATGATTATCTGCAAAAACACCTTCACCGTTTGGGTTTGAAGGACTCTCCAATATGCTCTTTTTGTGAACTAGAGGACATGACTGGAGACCACCTTTACACTTGCCCTGTACTTTCGGACCTTGCAGTTAGAAATTCTGCTGAAGATGATTTTTCATTCACCTGAAGATTATATTAGGCTGCCCGACAGAGACATGGTTGAAAAACCAAGGTGGGGCAAAGGATAGAAAAACATTAGTTTGGATGATTCTTTGATAATTGTGTATTATCTTGCTAGGTATATCTTTTATTAATAATTAAAAAGTTTAGTCATAGAAAAAAAAATTTGCTACAGTTAATGAGGATAAAAAATACATGCATCATATTTTGGGTTACAAGTAACACTTTCTTAATTTTTGAAATACTGATAAAAAAGTGTTTGGTTTTAAGTTATTGTCTGAGATTCAATGAATCAAAAGTTGAATTAGTTTCATAAAAATATCCCGTTGACTGTTATATAGAAAAGTAATAAATTTTTATAAAAAGCCTTTAATCATGCTTTTTAAAGAGAATAGAAAGCATAAAACTAATTTTGTTATTGTTGTCTTATTCTTTTGTATCTAGCTGCAGGCTAGACCAAGTCCACTAGCTATGAATCATCAAAAAATCATAAATAAAAAGAGTATACATGAAACTAATAATATGTAATTATAAATAATATTAAATATATATTGCAAATAAATTGTAAAATTAATTATAAATTAATAAAAAGAAATTTAAAACAAGATAAATTTTGAATAATTTTGATGCATATACTATACTATATTATGTTAATTAATAAAATGTGTGAAATTAACATAATTGTAATAATTCTGGAAAAGAAAAGTAACTTCGATCATGCACTTGGAAAATATCAGGAATAGTTATTAAAATTTGGATATAGAAAAATATTTGCTATTAGTGATAAGAATAGGAAATTTGTATTAAGGGATACCAATCAATATACTAATAAACATCAGCAAAATCTTAATTTTCAAGTGTTTTTTACCATCCTTATGTGAAGAGTATTTTACCAATTTAGAAAAAGAATTACAATTTATAGATTTTACTGGAATCAGTAATGCTTTTTTATTGCAATAATCAATAGACAAATATTGTTTTCTAGTTAATATTTCATTTTTGAAGCAATTTCATAGCCTTCATTTAAAATTGACTTGAAAAATAATGCCAATTTTATTTTAAATCATGTTTTCTATAATAATAAATATTGGGAGTAATGAAATGTTTCATTATAAATAATAGTTAATCAGTATTAAAATAGAGAAATGTATTGTGTACTAAGGTGTCTTTCTTAATCAACTGAAATCTTTGTTTTTTATTTATAATTTTTATTCCATATTAAAGATCATCTGAGTCAAAATACATTTCTTTTACCATTTGAAAAACACATCCTTAACAAACTGAAATCCTTGTTTTGTCATTTGAAATTTTTATTCCATATTAAAGATTATTATCAGGTTAAAATACATTTGTTTCGCCATTGAATAAACAAATGTTAATTCATCCAATATTTTCTGTCTTGTTTTGTTTATTTATCTGTCACTTGGAAAACAAATGCTTGTTTATCCAGTGACAACAATTATATTTTTATTCTGATAAATAAATCTTCATGATGCAATAAAAATGTAATTTTTTTCTTTTCAGTGTGAAGTGGATGTTTTGCCTCGATTACAAAGACTTTATTTATCACAAAATTCTATAGATAGGTAATTTTAATCTTTATACTGTTATTAGCTCTATACAATGTTTATATTATGAAAGTAATAATAATTAATACTGTCATATTTATTTTATTTATGGGAGTTTAGAAAATAAATTAACAAATTGAAGTTATTCAAAAGTTTTTCACTGAATTGATAAATAAGAATTTTCTTTGCAATCTTGGGAAATGTATAAAACTTTTATTGTGTATTTTGACACTTCAACAAGGCTTTAAATCTATAATATATTTTATTTGTTCCATCAATAAGAAAATTGAAAAATCTCGTTCTTAAATTTATTAAATATTACATTTACTTTATTTAATTTATTTATTATTAAAAAAAGTAACTATTAGTTAATTATGTTATGATATGAGTCAAGTGATATTTTTATAGATTTTATAAAGTAATCTCATTCTAAAAAGTATAAATATAATAAACCAAAAAGTAATAATTTAGATTCAGAGTAAAATATAAAAAATATTACTTGACACAATTTTAAGTAATTCTTGTTAATTTATATTTTTTATACTTTTTATCATTTTTATTTTAAATACTTAAATGTTTAGATTACTAATTTTTCTGTAACATAGTTTAATGACTTGATTTAATGACAGTTAAATTTTATGAAACCAAAGATTTTTTTAATATTAAAATCAATTACATTAAAATTTGTTTTCTTGGAATTTTGCATTCATGAATATTTTAAAATTAATGTGCCCTTAGAAACTGCGAAGTAAATGTGAAATATAAATCTGTAAATATGTTTTATCAACTGTTAGGAAGTCAAATTTTCTGAACCGGAATGTCTTAGTCTTAAATCCTTTGTCTTAAAAGAAAAAAATTTCATTCCTCTCTTGGTTTTTACAATTAATCAGTATTAAAATTTTTCATATTTTGATTAACTTAATTTTTTTATTGGAGTATCTGGCTTTTTGTTGAGTGTTGGATATTATAGCATTTACAAGTCTCAAAAACTTATCATCAAAAGCAGAGATTTTTGGCTTGTGATTCATTTTCAAGAATTAAATTTCTATTGATTCAAATTGATTTTTGTTACAAATAAAAACATTAATCACATTAATAGTTTTCAAATGTTTTTATATGAAAAGTTCTGAAATATATACCACTATATTATCTCTACTGAGGCTACACGCAGGTTTTATGATAAAGTTTTTCTTATAAAAACAACTGTTTATTTATGAAATAGCATCCATGCATTTAAAAAATTAAAACCAGATTTCTGCACTCATTTTATCTTTTTTTTTTGTAAATATTTAATTGCTTGAATAAGATTGTTATGTTAATTAATTGAAATCAAATATGAAGAATTTGTCTTTTAAATAAATAAGCTATTACTTGTATAATGAAGATGGGTCTTAAAACATATGTATCATTCTCTTTATTATTCTTGTCCTAATGAAAAGGCAAATATTATCTAATTATAAAAATATTTTAATTTCCTTTGTTAAACCTTCATAAAGATAATAACATTAGATGCTGATATAATTGAATTATGATTTAGAATAATAAAATTAAAAAAGTAATTTGGAAAGCTATGTGTAAAGTACATAATTAGAGAATAAATTAATTCATTGGTAACCAAACAGCTCAAACTTATTGCTAGGGAAAAATTATGTTAAACAATTTTGGTAACATTAATAACATTTCTAATATTTTCATTATTATTATGATTTCCTAAAATTAGATACAAATTGTTAGTAATATACAATCCATAATGATCCCAAATTTTGTGGCAATGTCATAAATTGTAGTTTATATATTTCTTTAGAATTTCAGTCTGATTTTATTTTCAAGTAGTGTTTAATGTCTCTTTTAGATCTGTTTTACATTTAAAGCCAAAATTTCCAAATTATTTTTGTTTGTCTCCTTGATTTTTTGAAATAATATTTTATTTTTCATCCTATAATCTGGGAAACCTAGCATTTAAATATTGTTAAAATTTCCATCTTATAATAGACTGGAACTAAATGTACATTTATTTTTTTCTCACTTTTTCTAAAGATTTGTATTAATTTTGAATATTCATAAAATTTGAAACAGGAATTTTAGAAATAGATGGTCCCAAATCAAATATTGAATGATTGATAAAGAAATATCTGATAACACAATATTTTAGATAGATAACAGAGTTCTGATTTCTTTCAGGTGTAACTCACAATTTATATTCAATGTATATGGCACTCGTAGTATTATATTATTTTGTAAAAAAAGTTTAAAGATAATATTATCCAAACTGGCAACCAAATGGCTTACATTCCAGTCTTCGGTTCAATAGTGTGTGGGTTCGAATCCCAGCTTGGGCATTGATGTTCGTAGTAGTTTGAAATCCACTTTAAATTATAAGTTATGGTCTAATTAGCTCTCATGTATGAAAATAATTTTACTGCTGTAATAAATATTAATGTTTAAATTTATATGTTAAGATGTAAGCTATATTTAGCATACATTATGTGCAATAATAAATATTCAGTTTATACTAATAAATATATATTATGTGTGTATTTATATTTGCAAAATAGAAATTTTAATTTCATTTAAAAATTTTTTATTTTATTAGATTACTTAAATGTACCATTTAAAAATATACTGAAAATTTGACATGTAATGTTCTGAAATGTATCCGAAGTAGTTGATAGCTTTGTCGTTTTCTTTAAGCTGTAATGGAGCATGCTTTAATATTAAGAAACAAAACATAATACACATTTCCTGTTACTGTTAAAAAATGGAATGAAGCATCCAAAAGCCTTTGTTTCCTAGCATGTTTCTAATCTTGCTAATCCCTTCATCCTGTTGACATTGTATTGCTTCTGTGTGAACTGCTTCCAGGTTTGAAGATATGTACGCTGTGAGCAACGTTCCATCACTTTGTGATTTAACTTTAGATGGCTGCCCTTTAACTACAATTCCAAATTACCGCCACCTGATCTTGTATAACATTCCTCAACTGAAGGTGCTGGATACAAGAAGAGCTTTGGTATAACATCCCTCACTAATATATTATTAAAATGAAACCTCATTCAAAAGTACAGGATTATCTAATCAATTTTAATTATTTTTTAAATAAACTAGACAGTTATTTTCTTTAGGAAAATATTGCCTTCAACTTTTATAATCTTAGGAATTATGTGATTTAGAAATTTAAAGTAATGTCAGAAATTTCAAATTTTATTTTATTGTATACAATAAAAAGGACCTTAATAGTCTTTTTATAAATAGTGATTTTTTTAAAAAAAAATTTTTGAATAAGCATTTAATTTAACAATTAACTATTTTTGTCACCTTTTAAAATTTTTATACTGTATTCATACACATATTTTTTATATTCCTTTCATTATCAAAATTTTTGCAACATTCATTTTAGTCATTTTTATTTGCTCGTATTTTGCTTTTTATGTTTAAGAACTTAATTTTATTTATGCTGAACTATGATGACATTTTTTCCCCAAAATTAATATATTCATCTTAATTCAAGTGTGCTACTATGAGATAAAGTTTTATCACTGAATTCCAAAATCAGTTTTTTACTTTGAAATTAGTTCTGTTTATAGGAGTTCAAGCATCTTGTTTGTATTTTTTAGAAATATGATGTATCTGTTCATAAACCTTTTATTTCATAATATTTTATTTTATAGATAACAGAATAATGTGTGATAGTTTTCTAGGTGTATGAAAACTAAAAAGTAGGAATAGTGAACATAGATAATCCTATACTGAGGTTTTAAATTAATCGAATAAAATTGCTGCCGTTTCTTTGCATGTGTTCCATTACTATTAACATTCCTAAAAGCAATAACAATGAATGTGCATTCAACTCATTTCCTTAACTTAATGTACCTTCCTTTTTTGTGGTTAAGTGTTTAATTAAAACCTATTTTTATATCATTTAATATTGTGTATTAAAAGAATTTTCTGTGAATACTTATTGTTTCATTAATTTAAGAAATAAACAGCATGATTCTATTTTATGTTTATTCTATTGATACATTAAATCTTTTGAAAATATAAGTTTTATGGATGTCAAAAGTTGTCATTAAACAAATTTTTAGATTTCATATAATTTTAATATAGTTTGTTTTAAATTAGTATATTTGATTTCACATTTAGTATTTTTTTAAATAATTTAGTATATTGTGCTCAGTATTTGCAGCTTTCATGATTTACTAGAAAAACATTCTTGTTTTAATTTAAATATTAAAAAGGTTTATCTATAAGAATTCTTATAATTTTGTTTTATTAAAATTCATGTTATGTACATGTTATTTTCTTCCATATTCTGTTATGATATTTTTTTTTGTTAAAATTTTACATAAAGTGTCCATTTTTTGTGCAAACTATTTTTAACATGTACTTTTCAAAGGGAATCAAAAAGCTTAAAATTAAATATGGGACATATAAGTTCTATAAATTATAATGAATAAAATTCAGTTTTATATATATGTTAGCAAAGCAGAGGAATTTAATACCTTGAAAGGTGTGTAAAATGTTGCTTGGTAAAATATAGCAAAATTGCATATAAAATGGGTTTATCCATATTCATAATACTGCACAATCTGCTCCTATTTTACTTTTCAGTAATCAAAGTAAATTAAATTCAGAATTGATTACTTTTATATTTTAATTCTGTGTCAAGTCAAGGAAGATTATTAAAATATCTAAGTGAGAAAAAAATTAATGTTAATCTTTTGATGAAAACTCAAGATGATGAGTAAAATAAACTTTATTTTCTTGTCTCTTCAACAATATTTTGTAGAAAATGCTATAAGAGCAAGGAGATGCACATCATATTGTATATGAATGTGGTGCCCTTGTCTTTACTGCATTGACCATTTTAGGTATTCTTGATAAAAAATTATACCTTAGCTCCATAAGGGGTCTTTTTGAATTTGTAAAGAGTGAGAATCCTAATAGGTGAAGCTAAATTATTTTGTGTTTTGGTGAAAAAAGTTTTTAAAAGAGGTGTTTAGACTTTCAAATCCAATTAAGAAGTTTTTATCTCTGAAGAAAATAAGGCTGCCTTTTATTCAAGATAATGTTATCAATTATTTGAAATTTCAAAGTCTCCATTTTTACTACAGATGTAGTGTTTTTAGCATCAGTGTAATCCAAGTTAAACAGTAAATTCTTGTCAAATTAGAATTGTTGGTAAAAAGTGACATACAAATTCAGTTAGGCATTTCAAAAGTGAAATTCTAATCAATTACCTAATGCTATTATAAACTATTGCAATAGACATTTCTTTGTATTTGTAAAATTTTTGAGCTAAAGAGATACTCTTTTTCTGTGTTACAATTTTCAGAAGGATAGAAATTGAGATTTTATGGCTTCTGAATTCTATAGTTAGAGCTATTTTTAATTGATTATATATTTTATTTATTGTGCCAACTTTTTTGTTTTCTGCTTTTTATTATTTAATATATATATATATATATATATATATATATATATATATATATATATATATATATATATTGCTTGAAATGAAAACTTTGTTATAAAATGCAAAAAAAAAAAAATTATATTTTTAGAATGTAGGTTTTTAAATATTCCTAAAAAAATGTTTTTTTTTTAATGTAAGCATACTGTTGTGGTTTATCAATAAAATTAAGTTTCATATCCATGATCACATGACATCAAGTATCTGAAGCAATATCTTTCAGTCACTTCCACAGCTATTTTATTCATGCAATCTCATTTTTACCTACTAGCTTTTTTCTCTCTTTTAAAAAATCGAAAATTTATTGAAAGAATTTTAACACAAATTTGAAGGGATTCTTTCTATTGTGAAGCATTTTTTTTTCAAAGAAAAATAGCCTTACTGGATTTATGCTAAGGAAGGTTAAAAACTATACATATATATTTATTAGCTTCATGAAAAACATTTAATAGAAATCAACTTCAAGATGGCAATAGAGCAGAGTTATCTGACTATTGAATTAACAGAATATTCTTTTCCAGACAAATATTAAAACAGATTTTGTTAACACCAAGCTGATAGCTGATTATCAATCTGGATTTCAGTTCAAAGGTTCATGGATTTGATTCATACCTCAGGTGTGTATTTTTGTAGTGGCTCAGAGTCCACTGTAACACGTAAATTACTGTTAGATTAACTCTTATGCAAAAAATAACCATAGAGCAAATGACAAACTACAATTTGTTTGCATTCAGCGTCAAAAGAAGGATGAGTTGCCATGTAGTTAAGCAAATTAATTGAATACATAGTGCTGAAAACCACATCTGAGTTGCATATTTAGATTGCATGGTTAAAGAAAACAGTTCATTGATGGTGTTAACATTATGTGAAGAGTGATTGCATGATGGATGTATTAAGACTTAGATGATCATTAGCTGTTGATAAAAAGAACATCAAATGCTCAGAAAAAATTATTTTTTCAAGTTAATTCAACTCAATCTTTAAAATATGAAGGACTGAGTTGATATAAAACTGCTATGGTTGTAAACTAATGTTAGGATATAATTTTTATTAATATGTATTTACATCATCAAATTTTTCTTTAAATGAAATGTAGTTTTGATGTGATAATGTTTTAGCTATAAATAGAAATACTTAAGAGCTGGAAATGAAATTCTTTATTTAAAGGATGAAGAAAGACGCACAGCGCATGCCTTAATGCGAAAAGAAGAGCAAAAAAGACAAGAAGGGATCAGAATGGCTAAAGTTAAAGTGAGTATGCAGTTTTTCTTTCACTAAAATTATGCATGATTTCATGATATGAAAGGTAAATACATTATGTGAAATCCTTATCCTAATTGTCATTAAACAAACTTTTTTTTATATTTAAGTTTTTTAAACTTTGATTTTATAGTTACACCCAATAGAATAATTAGTGTTAATAAAGTATTGTACTTCTCCAATAATAAAAACAAATAATGTAATAAAATATCATAATTAAGAAAAGTGTTAAAAAATATGTGATAATAAAATAATAAAGACATTGAAATAGTAAGAGAATTCCTCAGTTAGTTATCTATTTTAGTAGTAAATTGTTTACTATTATTGCCTACATATTGAAATCAAAATAATTCTTTTTTAAACATATTTTTAGTCTTGTATTAATAATTTCTTTGTTAAGAATTTAATATGATTGCCAGGCTTGATTTTCTTGGATTGTTAGATTTTTCTTAAATTCTGCTCACTTAGGTCTGCTTTTTTTTTTTTTAAAAAATAAAATTTTTGTTAGATTACTATCAAAGCTTCTCACCAAATCATTTGTTTCTATTTCTCCTTAAATAGCTTATGTGAAATGAAAAATGTTCTTTGAGGTAAATTTTTTATTAAAAGGAAATATTTGTCTGTTCTCTTTATACTTGTAATTTTATTGATTTATGTATCAAAATTTTACTGAAATCATAAATTATGAAATTTTTAAATGCTTATATAATAGCTCTAAAAATTTCTAAAAAAAAATTGAACTTATAACTTTTATTTTCATTTAATATATCGTATCTATCAAAACAATCCAAAAAGCTACTTTTAGATTATATTATTTTTGTGTATATAATCCATTTATTATATGTTAAAAAAGTTAAATTTTTTGTTGTGAGTATTATATGCCCTCACTGATAATCTGATAAAAAAAAATTCTCTATCAGAAAAACTTATTATAAAGTTTTGAAAGAAATCCCTTTTGTGTTTCAAAAAATAAAAGATGGTGCCATAACTTAGTTAATTTACTTCAGCTATAATTAGCTTTGTCCAATTACATTCAAGAAAGAATTCTGTTTTTCCAAGAGATATTACTGTTGCAATTAGTTATCTTCATTTTACATCTTGTCTTGACCTGATCTTTCATTCTAAAAATATTGAAATTTGTATATTGTCATGAGAAAGCAAACACTCTTATGTTAAAAGCAGATTTTAAACTAAAAACTTCAAAGAAGGCAAATAAAAAATGGCAGCAAACTTGTTAAAGTAAGGTGAAAACAAGGCCAGCATAGTACAAAAGAAAAAAATCTGATGTGCAGTTTGAAATTCTTTTCTTTCCTGTAATTATTTACAAAAGATATTTTATTTTTAAAATCTCTATCTAACATTCTTTTGAAAGCTATTAAAAACTAAAAATTGATAAGTTTTACCAGAATCTTCTCAAAATTATCACTCTTGATCAATCGCCTGTTTTTGTCTCAATTTAACGTAATTTACTTTGAGGTAGGTTCAAACAAATCTTTTTCATAACAAATGTTTTTTCTGTACAAGTTATTATACTTTTAATCATACTGTGTATGTTTTATTTTATATGACACATACATTATCAACAGTTTATAATTTTGGATATTCGCTGAAAAAATTGTTGTGTATTATATGCTGCTGCAGGTTATGATTTTTTTTTTTAAAGGTCCAATGGATAATTTTTTAATAATTTTTTACTCAAAAAAAAAAGGTTTAATGGATAATACACTGCTGCAGATTATATTATATTCAGAAAAATATAGTAAAGATTTGAGCCAAGATGTTAATAATGAACTTAATTTGGGAGATCATTAAGAAACATTGCAAAGGTAAAATAATTTGTCTGATGATAATATTTGGTAAAATATAAAAACATTCAATACATTGGGAGTAACAGTGATTTGTCATTTCAGGACATATTGTTGATTCTGGAAAATATTTAACATTTTGGAAGAAATGTTTAGTCTTACATTTACTTCGTTTTTTGATGCCACATAAAACAAAGTAAATGTAATAATAAATATTTGTTTAAAAATTTGCACACACACATTGCTGATAATTTTTTTCACATGACAAATAATCTAAAAATTGTGAGGTTTATTAGATTATCTGCTATGCAAATGAGACTTATCAGACATTTGAATGTCTAGCCCGTATAACTTATAAAAACGTTTAATAGTGGTCCGTGTCTTCATTTTACAAAAGAGAAATCCCAAGTACTCCTTTGGTACTCACTTTGAGAGATGTTCATGCAAAAAGCAGAAGTGCAGTGACCATCTACCATAGTTCAACAAAGACTGGGATAAAACTCAAAATCTTCTGCTCTAAAGAGTGATTTTGCTACTATGCCACAGCTAATCTTAAATCTAAATACTAGACATCAAACAGTATAGTGTTGTATTACTGTGGTGCATTATAAAAGGATTAAAAGCACAACAATCCTCTAACAAAACTTTATTGCTGATGAAACAAAAAATAGTTTTTACCTACTTATTTTTTTTTTGTAATGAAATAGTGATTTTTATTTTATGCTTATACTTTTAACTGATCAGTATTTTCTATGAAAAAATTATCCAAACTTTTTAATAGTTATAGTTCTCCTTTCTGTCAGTTTACCTTTAAATATAAGGATAGTCAAGATTATTCATTAACAATGTTAAAATAATTGTCAACAATTTTGATATAGTAATGATGATATTATGGTATATAGAAATTAATTAATAAATAGAAATGCACAAACTGAACAATCTGAAATAGACTTTATTGGGTTAGTTTTTTATCTATTTGGCCATATATGATATATTCTATTTCACTTAAAAGTTGGGATATTAAGCATGTGACTGAAGTCAGATGTTGTTAACTAATATATTGATTAAGTTTGGAATAAGATACTTAATTATGGGATAAATGTATTCTTGTGTTGAGAAAAGATAAGAACTTAAAACAACCCTCGTTGGTTTATGAAAGATCACAATTTTTCAAAGATGAGCAGTGATTGTATAAACAGAAATTTAGAATGGGACAATTTAAATATTTTGTTATGCAAGCAAGGTGATAGAATTTCATTCTATTCATTTTCACTGATTGATAAGCTAAATAAAACATCTTAATAGTATACTTTGGATTTCTTATGATTCGACTTATTGGAAACTTAATTCATCTTAAGGATAATACAGTGTATGGCATGATCATTTTGCTCTTCAAATTAGAATCTGATAGATATATTTGGAACACACTCAAAGATGCATTAGAAAAATGTAATCAATTACTCAGTTTACTGATCAAAGCTTAGATACTATTCTTATAGGAAGGATCCTTTTTTAAGTCTTGTCATAACATTATTGCTTCCTTCAAAAATGGGTGTACAGTAATTTCAGCTATTCAAAAGAGTTATACATTGTATTAAAAAATCTTGCACCCGTCTCAAACTATATATGTGTCATTGATATGAAATCAACTTGCCCACTGGAAGCTTCTCTTGTTCCTTACAAAGTTTTAAAAGAACTGAGGTTTTCATACAATTGTTTTATACCATATTTTCTCTATTGCATTTAATATATTTGTCAGTCTTTCATTCAGTCACTCACATTAGTTTTAGATCCTTCTTATCATGCAATCTATAGTTGATCTTAATCCTCCTGTGCAAAAAGTGATTATAGATTGATAAATTGCATGATCAACGAACAAATTATAAATAAGAATTTATAATTTGGTTGAAATATGGCTTGTTATAACTAATTTTTTATTTCATAATCTCCACCATAGTTTTAAATAGTTTTCCATAGTTCACCATAGTTTTAAAAGTATGCAATTTATTTGCAGAATTAAAATCTGCTTACAGAAAATAAATGATTTGAGAAAATTGACTGATTATTAAGAAAGATTAATTTCAAAATAATAGATGTAAACTTATTGAATCCAAAATCTTCTCAAATTCCTTGGGAAATATCTTACTTTTGATAAGAAAAATATTTTGTGTATATATCTCATTCTTGATTCATAATGCAGCTTTTTATTAACTTACCTTGTACAGATTCTACTAATGAATGTTGCAAATGTGTTAATCAATCAAAATTTTAGAAGTAATATTTCTTATGTTATCATTATTCCAGGAAGCAAAAGTAAAAGCCATCGCAACAGCTCGTCAGCTGTGGGAAAGTTCATGTAAAGAACCTACTTCTGCCACTCCAAGAGAACTATCTTCTACTGTTTCATCTATTGCATCGGCTGTCCCCTTGCATTTGTTAGCTTCCAGATACAATCGATCCTTTAGTGAGGAAGAGGAAGATTTATTTTGTTCCTGTTGGTAAGACCATTCTCATGTATGATAAATTAAGACTAAGTTCATTGATGAATTGATACATTTTCTTGTAAAAGTAATTTTAAGAAATGCAGACTTTTAAGAAAAATTTGTTTTATTTCTTAGAAATGAAATTTCACGTTTTTCTAATTGCAATATTCTGACAGAATAAATTCACTTAATATCCATTTCACGGAGCAGTAGTGAATGCAAAATAAAACATTATATTACTGTATTAGCTTATATTAAAAATATGTTACTTCATAATTCAGATAAAATTAAAAGCTAATTTTTTATACAAAATTGGTAGGCTTTCTTCAAATATCTTTAATTTCTGTACTATCTTGTTTTCAAAACATTTAACTTTGAGAGAGTGTAAAAAAATAAGAACATATTTTGTTAAATGAATAACTTTTCTTTTAGAAATAGACTTGCAAGTTATCAGCTTATATTACAAATGTATGTAAAAAGTTAACCATATTTTGTAGTTATTACCAAGTAGAATTAGTAATTTTTCAATGTGTTACTATAACTTATATGCATGGAATAAACAGTAATAGTCTTATAATTAAAAAAATTAGGTCACCATTATTTTGCATCTTTATAATCTTAGTTGAAAAGCATTTAAATTAATTTTTATTAAGTAAAAATTTTCTTTTTAATTTGCATTGTTAATTAAACAATACTTAAACTTTTTAAACTATATTCAATTTTTTGATAATTTTAAGGTATAAAGACTTATGCAAAAGAATTTAATTTTTTAGAAAATTTTTTTTTCTACTTTTATTTTTAGGATAGTAAATTCATTGTTGTAATGAATCTTCTGCTTTATTCAATCGTTCCAGTAAAATAAAATTCAATAATTTACAAGCTAATAGCTTTCATAATAACAAAGAAAAGCTCTAAATTTTTAAATACTACTTTTAAAAAAAAATCTTAGTTGAATATTCTGCTTTTTTTAGAATATTAATGGAATTTTTATTGTTTCCTTCATACTGAAAAATTATTAAAAAAATTTTTATAGTGGAGGTCAAGATATGGACTGCAGTGAATGTGATGGTGGAAAAGCAAAGGTAATATCTAATGGCATTGCCCAAAAATCCAAGAAACCTAAATTGAAGTCTCAAAAGAAAGGTCATGATTCAAAAACGTAAGTATTAATTTCTCATTCGAGAAAATGTTTTTGGATTAATAGTTAAAACTTTCTTATTTAAATTCAGTTTATTTTTGTTAATTATGGAGATAATTTATAAGTTAGAATTTTTTTCACGTCTCTAATCTTGTACAAAATATATTTGTCCCAAATATTTTAATTCTATTGAAACTGGCTTTCTAATTTATTCATCATTTTGCTTTGTTGCACAGCTTATAAATCTTAATATCTATTTAGTAATTTCTTATGCCATATATATGTGTTTATTTATGCCATGTATATGTAGAAAAATAGTTAATTTCTCTTAAATAATGTGTAATTCATAATTTTGTACTTAAGAAAAAAATGTGAAACCATTTGTTCTGACGATTTATAGCTGAGAAGACAGTAAAATGGATAGCACTCTGACCTTTTGCTTCAACTACTCATCTATTTGATTCCACCAATGACTTGGATGTTTGTAGATGATCAGTGACCATTCTAAGTTGTAAATCTCTGCTTTTAAGTATCTCTCATGTGCAGAAAATGATTTAGTAAAAAACTAATATTGAAGATTCATATGTATTTGAATTTTATTTGTATGAAACAAATCCGTGTGAAAATAATCATGAAGAATAGGTTCATCTAAATTCCTGATTTGTGTGGAGCTATATATTTGGCTCTTCTGTTATTAGATTTTTAGGAATTTTATTTTGAAATTGTCATGAAACTTTTCTTTAAAAAATGTCTTTTTATTAAATATTAAAATCAAGTAAAAAATATTTTATTGCAATTTGGTTTAGAGATTTTAAATTGTCAAAATGTGCTACTTGCAGAACTTACAATTTTCATCCCTATGATTAAATATTTTTATTCTCTTATGGAAATTTTTGATTATTAGATTATTTTGGTGAAACTATTAATATTTTTTGTATTTCTAGCAAAAAGATTAAACCCTCATTATCTCTCGATCTTGAAGTTGCTGATATGAAACTGACCTACTTAGCAGAAGTAGAGTTTGGTAATCTGCAACTGTATGGTCCTGGTGCTGTTGCTGCTACTGTGAGCAACACTTGGGCTCCTCAAACTGTTTCCCTGATACATACTGTGTGCTTCCATTTTGTTATATTTGATGACATTGCTTATCTACTTGGCAAAATGAAAACCCAGTTCCCCAATATTGAGGTTGGTATTCAAAGCAATTGATTTTAAATCGTTATATTTGCATCATATGTTGATTTAATGTATATCCAATTATATAAATTTTAAGATGCTTGTATATATATTACCATTTTTTCCTGTATTTAATGCATTGCTATGTATTACCTGTAAGGTCTTTTTTCAAATAAAAAAAGAAAGTGTTGCATGGTCCATAGCTTTGTGTAATCTGTGCCAATTTTTTCAGTGAATAATCCAAAATATATACTGCTGATAAAGGAGTATTTCATAAAATAAAATTTCCCCAGTATGATTAAATATATATATATATATATATAATAAAATATACAGAAACACTTATTAAGTAAACATATAATTGGATTCTATTTCTATCCACTTCATCCTCAAGTGCAATAAATTGAAATGAAAGCACCTATTAGGTCCACAAAAGTGATAATTTCATGATTCTATATAAAACTTATAAAATAAGTTTTATATAAAATCATGAAATTATCACTTTTTAATAACTTCTAAAATGAGATAATACATTCATACATAATTTAAAAGTGAAATATATTTATTTGGTTAATGAATGAAAAAATGGATTATTTTTTAATTGGGTATTGGTTGTGTTTTTTTTTCTCTCTCTTTTCTTTTTGTACTACATATATTGTTTTATTACCTTACATTACCATGCTTATCACCATTTTTTTTATTTGCCTTCTCTATAAATTTTAGTTTAACATTTGTGGTGTAAAATAGTACTTTTGCTTTCACATAATGATATATAAACTTGAATAATTTTAGAACAAAACAGCTCTGATCAAAACTACTAAATTTTACTAGTCAAGTTCAAATGTTAGCTGAAACCACTTGTCAAGATAAGCAACAGTGGGCCATTAACCTATATTATTGAGATAATAAAATTGAGGTATAGTTAAACATATGAGAATTAATTTTTGCTTAAAATAACAATTAGATTAATAATATAGAGAGATTATAAATATTTAGATAGACAAGTATAATATCTCTCTGATGAGGCGAATTTGTTCTTAATTATAGTTGGATAAAACTAATTATTGCTGAAATACATTAGCCATTCATAAAAATTTTCAGGATCATCTATTATTTATTTTACTAAACATAAACTGAATTTCAACATTTGATTGTAAGCATTCCTGGTGGAGAATATTTTTTATCAGATTATCTGTGGGGTTGCTCATAAAACACACTACAAAATTTGTAATCTTTTTAACACATAGTCTATGGATTATATATAAAAAAAGAATGCTTTTAAAAAATATAGAAATATTGGGAAAGTAAAAAATCTTTTACCTAAACACATTTTTTTAATATACCATGATGTAAATAAAGAATGCAGTTAAAAATAATAAATTATTTTTTATTGTAAGTTTCTTTAATTTTTTTATTAATTTGATTTTAAATCCATCACTTAGAAACTTGGAAGGTCTATCACTTTCAATCACTTAGTTTAAGACCAGTTGATTGAAATACATAGTGGTATTCATATATTATATAATGCTTTGATATGAATTGGGAAAAAGTTGATGTTGCCATTTTTAAATGAGTAAAAAAAAAAGTACAAACATATGCATTATGATTAATTGCTCAAATTCTTAGCAAAATATACTTAATGCAAACAACTTTCACTACTGCCAAAGAAAATGAAGACAGTATGTAGAAAGAAACAGAGAAACAGCAGAAATGACTTGTGGAATTTCATTATCACTTACTGTAAAATAAATTTAAGCTTTTTCACAATTGTTATTCTAAAGTTTTATTGAAAGTTATCAAGTTATTCTGAAAACCAGCAGTCCTTTTCACATCCATACTAAAAATCCAGTGCTTAATCCTTGAATTGGGAAAAGTGACTCTTTCATTTCAATGTTTCGAGATTTACAAAAATGAGTAAGTGTGTACGAGAGCTAAAATCACAGGTGCCGTCATGCTAATACTATTTAGACCCATAGTCTAATAAACAATGATGGCCTGTACAGGGCTTTGAGTCTCAAAGAACTACTATGCCTAGAATCAATTTTTGTTTTTTCTTTCTACATTTGAAAATGTATTCTATATTTTTATATTTGGGGGCATCATAGTCTAGTATAAGGCCTCAATCACAATCATTGTTAAACAGGTGACGGATGTTTTAACATTGTGTAACTGACAGCCTACAGCTATTGTAAGGCATTTTAAAGTTTATTGTGTAATTTGCTTTCCAGAAAGATTTTCATAGATAATTCATGTGTCACATTCAAGCAAAAACCTTCCTAGTAATCATTCCAATGAAACTAACAGACAGATACACAAAATCCATTTCCCATTGTTCACCAGTGACATGGCTCAAACTCGAAATCTTTCACTGTAAAGGGCAGTGTCCTATCACTAGGACATGGTGAGTTCTGCTTTTTACATGTGCATGTGTTAGAATGGATGCTTTTGAGTTTTCTGAATTTTCTCCCATGTTACTAGTATAGCCCTCTATTTTTTAAAAGTCCTCCAAAGTCAAAAACTTAACAGTTGAAATTATTGTAATATCTATTAGGTTTTATGCAGTGCGTAATAAATATACTTTAGAATTTATTAATTCTTCAATGTTGAGAAATATTGCAAAAATTTGTAATTATTTAGCTAAAGATTACTGTTTTATTTTTCAGAATTATTTTGAGGATATAATTTTTCTTAATTATGATTAAAGGAATCACAAATTTATTTATATTAAATTATAAAATTATAAATTTTAAATGTTTAAAATAAATTTTTGTTTTCTATTAAATAAATTTGTGATTCATTTAATCATAATTAAAAAAAAATTATATCCTCAAAATAATTCTGAAATATAAAAAAAATCTAAAACAGGAATTGACTTAAAATAATAGACAATCCATTACTTATAAATAATGCATTGTATATTATTTATTAAGTTGATTACTATTTTAATAATAATTACCTACAATTATATAGCTGTAGATAGAAAATATATCTTTTAGATATCAAAAGAATTTAAGTATTATTCCATAATGAGATTTTTAATTTATATATTTCAATAAGTTTATGTATTCCAACTATGTTAATAAGGTGAAAATATGAAGTATAAGAAATGCCATTTAATAAATATCACTGCCATAAAATACTACACAACTAAACTCATTTATTGCTTATATATATTATAATTTAAATGAAATATTAATTTAAAATTTAGTTATATTGTTATTCATTCTTAATAAAGCATTTTAGTTCTGAACTTTAGTTTTCAAAATAAAGTTCTAACTTATTGTACTTTTTAATATATTTGAGTATTTTTTAATTTGTTTTATTAACTTTCACTTCAGCAGAATGAATGGAAAATTGCATCGGCTCTGAATTGTGTAAATATTACAAATAAAAATGTAAAAAAAAAGTGTTCAAATGATCTAAACAGTTTTTCTCTAGAACATGATTGCTTAACACTATTTGCCTGTCTAGTAGTTTGACTCCTGTTATGTAACTGCAAGCTAAAGAGTACCAGAACACTTTAAGGCATTGCCCAATCAGTAATTAACTTTTGTTATTTGTGTAAAATTCCAAGTATCATTTTCAAGGGTAAGAATAAAGATGTTCTATAAATGAATAATACTATTTGATATTAATATTCTGCCAATATTTAAATATTTTCAAGGTGCAGAAACCATTTTAAATTGTTAATCCCTGTTGTATCTGTCTTTATTTGTATAAAAGGGCTGTGGTACAGAAATACATTAAAGTTTTATAGTGTTTTATTTATTTTTAATTTTTAAACAGCTAATCTGTTTTAGATGTTAACAATTATAAAAATCTGAATCATTATTTTCTATATTTTTCAGGCAGCTACTTTTGAGTGTGCTTGTTTAGAATCTCTGTCACAATTAAATGCCTTGGGACAAATTCCTGGCCTTAAAACTTTAGTTATAGAAAGTGAAGGAAATCCTGTTCTCCAGTTGTCCCTTTGGAGAATGTATGCTGTATACAGATTAAGTCCAGCAATAGAACAAATTAATGGTTCTATGGTAAACAAATATTTTGCTTTCTGATGTTTATAATAAGTATTAAAATATTGCTACATAAAAGTCTGTATTTTAAATAATTATGTACTTAAGTTAATTTCGATTTAAGTTAATCTTGCCTTCGAAGAACCATAATGGTTCCTCAAAAGTATGATTTTCAGTCTTCTGTAATTAAAAAAAAAATGAAGGGTGAGATTTTAATCAAAAATTTATTTTTATGTAAATTTCTTAAGTTTTTGTTTTTCTAAAGGATAAATAAAAATAAAAAATTTTCTGTATACAAACATTCTCTGATTATGATTGAGTAGAATGTATTGCTTTACTGAGTTGGTTCTAAGTACTTCAAGGAAACTTGACTTATGTATTAATTTGAGAGTTAAACAAATTTGAACTAGTATAATTGAAATTTAAAGATACGCAAGTCTTAAACTATAATTGCACCATTAAATACCAAAAGAGCCCTTTCAAATTATTAATGATGAGAACAATGAAACTAAGAATAATGAAAAAGGTCATTGATAAATTCAAGGAAAGATCCAATGGAATAAATCAGGTGAAAAAATTGTTAATTCATTTTTTAGAATAAAAGAAGCATTATCAAATAAGAATTAGTGGAATTAGCCCTCAAGTAAATACTTGTCGTGGGTCAACAAACAAATCAAGCATAAATGGTAATTTTAATAAGACTTTTCAGAGCCTGAACTACAGCTTATTGCTGCCAACAATAAAGAAAAAAATTCACTCTCAATTCAAGCATTTGTCTAAGTATATCCTACAACACATGATTATTATTGGCTTTAGTTTGGGGCACAATATTTAAGTCCTCAAAGAAAGAAAAAAACAATTTCATTCCAGATTTTAATGTAAACAAACCTATTCCAGTTTATTTAGTGGATAAGAGAAGGATTTTAAAATTAACAAATGGGATCTTTTTAGTTAATTAAATGTGACAGAGAAAAATTGAAATCAAATGGTTACATTCTGTCATATCAGTGTTTATAAAAGTGATAAAACAAATGCATTTCTGTGTGCTTTTTTTCATTTTGTATATATTTTTATTTAAATTTTGTAATTTTTTTATTTTTATATTTTAATACTAAAATTTTGAGTTGTATTAACACAGGAATTCAAAAAGGTTCTTTTTCCAAAATAAAATTGATGATACATAATAAATGAGTTATATTTTAAGATTTTTTTTAAATAAACCTACTTAATTTTGCACTAAACCATACTAAGAAATTTCTGTTGACTTCATATCTGGGATAAAAAAAATAATGCATCACAGGCATCACCATCCTTTTAAATAAGTTGTATTACACCTTATATTTGTTGAATCACACACAGTTTGTAACAGTAACTTATACACCTATTCTACTACTCTTTTTATTTTGCCATTTTCATAAAAACTAATCTTTATTTTTAAAGTATTTTTATTGCTGTATATTTTGTTACAGAATTTATATTAGTTTCTCTGATATGTAAAACTATCAAAATTTTTATGAATCCACTAGGTTTTCATGGAAAAGGTAAGAGTATAGTCTGTTTTACATTACACTTATTGCTCATTCAAACATTTCATTTCTTCAATATCTGAATGTTTTGACATAGATGTTAGAAGAATTTATCTTGAAAAATTTATAGTATTTCTTACTGTCATAAATAAAATTATACCAAAGAAATCAATTGTTTCTTGAATTAATATGAACTTCTTGATATTGATGGCCTGTTGTTCAAATTATGCACTTTTGTTAAGCTTTTCTATAATGAAAGAGAATTTTGAATTAAGGATATCTTTTAATCAAAGAGCCCAGAGTATTTGTGAGGATGTAACATATAAAAAAGCTAATTCTGTGTATTGCATCATTTCCTTATTTCAAATCTAACAGTAGATTACTAATGTCAGAAAAACTAGTTTCTTTTGTATTGTTTCCTGTATTAAAATTTATATATTTGTTTATGGTACTTGTATATAAGTTCTGTATGTTAGAAACAAAATTTCATTGTTTCAGAAAACTCAACATCAAGTGTATTAGAATAAATATTTTTAGCTATGTGGCTCTTATAGATTAATGCAAACATCTAGGGTTTGAATGTTTATAATTAGGTTGTGTGTTGTGAGACTATCATTAACTTCTACTTACTACACACACAATCTAATTTGTTTGCTTGTTATAAGTGATGTGTTACATAAAGGATTTTTAATGTTAATTTGCGTGACTGCCTTGAAAACGACCTAAAAACACTAAAAGTGACAAACTGGATGACCTTATCCAAAAATAGGGGGTCCTGGTATGCACTTCTGAGGAAGGCAAAGGCCCACCCTGGGCTGTCAGGCCAATGAAGATGAAGAAGAATGTTAATTTGCAATTTAAATCCCTGCTGAATTTGAGTACTTAATTGGGTAAAGATTTCAAAAAATATGAATGCATTTTGTACTTCTAATATACTATTTTCTGTGTTTTCAGTTGACTTAATTTAAAATCTAAAATTCTTGTTTATGTATTATAAGTAGCTTTGTTGTATTTATTTGAATAAATTATCAAATTTATTCAGGTTTAAGTTTTGGATATTTAATAATTTATTCAATGCTTTTTATTTAATATAAACCCTCAAATAGTTATGAAGGTATAATTCAAAACCTACATAAAAATATTAAGAAAATTAATGGTTATTAATTATTTAATAAGTTCATTAAATTTAATAAATTATTTTAAGTTTTAAAATGAATTTAAAAAATATTTTTCTTCATGGCAGGTGACAGAATTAGAAAGAATCAAAGCAGAAGAAATATTTGGTGGCCTTGGCTTTGCTGCTTCTTTATTATTGCCAAAATATAGATTATCTTCCTTACTAAACAGTCCTCGGTAAGTTTTCTGTACTTTGAATCACACTTCCAAATAAAATGTAAGTGGTAACCAAAAGAATTGCTAAAATTTTCTTAAATCTTCTATTGTAAATATTCTTTAAAAATTTATATAATGTTAAATGTTACAAAAATGCATCTATTCTTTTATGTTTACAAAGTTTAAAAAAATTAAAGAAAAGACAGTTTTAATTTGATAAGTTTAGAAATTCTCTAACAATTTTCTATCTAGAAATACAGGGTAGTATTTTTACAAGTCTAATTAAATCAAAGGTGATTTTATATTCAATATATTCACTGCATTTATTTCAATCAAATTTCATTTACTAAGAAATTAACAGCTTCTCTGGAGGCGCTAGTTTGTAAGTTATAGATGAAATTTTCTTTTAGAAATGTTATTTTCCCAATTGTATGATGGTGGTCACTTCTATTAATGTGTTCCATTATTTGTCAACAAAACTCATTTTGTTACTCGTATATGATAATTAGTCTGTTTTGATTTCTTTTATAAGAACAGTGTTACTAATAAAAACACTTTACTTCATAAATAGTCAATATTGAAAAGTTGGTGTTTTTAAGTTGAAGATTAAGTTAGTTTTAATGATTATATTTTATAGTTTATGTATAGTTTTGGGCAATAACAAAATTATAAATTAAAATTAAAATAAGTTTTTTTTTCTTCAAAAGTGATTCCCCAAATTTACTTTAGATTTTCTAACTTGCTTGTTGTTTTATTTAAATGGTGTGAGTTAAGGCAGGCTCAATCTGTACGAAATATTCAAGCAGTATCATTTTGCAAAATTTTGCTTACAAATTAAATATATTTGAGATTTATTTTCAATGTGAAGTTAAACTTTGTTTTAGCATTTTTCTTAAAACTTTGTTAAAATTAAAAATATTATTTGCATGGTAATTTGATTTTATTATTACAATTATTTTAATAGTAGATTTTTTGTATTTTTAAAATTTTATACTGTGAATTAGATTAGTTTTAATTATATTGAAAAAAATAGTAGTAATATATTTTAATATGTTATAAAAGTAATATCTACTTTATAGAAATTTGATATTTCATAAATCAATTATTTTCATTCATTTTATGCATTATAATAATTATTTAGAATTATTAAACTAGAAATCTAAAAAGCCAGAATAGAAAATAAAAACTCATGTACTACAAAACATTGTTTTTTGTGTATTGTATTGATGTTTCGTTATATTTTTTATCCTATAAAATATTCTTAAAAAAAGGTTTTTAATCAAACATTCATTGTTTATCAAATTGTTCATTGTGACAGGGTGAAACAAATGTTTTTAAAGGAGAAAGGATACTCACCCAATAGCTTACAAAGGCAACCTGATTCTCAGGTGGCAGTGGAAGTGATGAAAGCGGCATTTACTTATAACCCTGACTTTGAAGTGAGTTCTTTTGCATTGATCTAAATTCTATAAGAGAAAGTTAAATATAAATATAG
This sequence comes from Latrodectus hesperus, assembly GCA_037975125.1. Classification (NCBI taxonomy): domain Eukaryota; kingdom Metazoa; phylum Arthropoda; class Arachnida; order Araneae; family Theridiidae; genus Latrodectus; species Latrodectus hesperus. The sequence continues at coordinate 2,202,478 of CM075856.1, forward strand.
AAAAATAAAAGGTGAATAATTATTTTAGAGTAAATTACAAAAAATTGGAAAAGATATTTGTTGTAAGGTATTTGTTTAATATTAAATTTCCTAAAAGGAGGTATTTCTTAAAAAAAATTTGACTGAAAAAATTATAAAATTTATTTACATTGTTTCATAATTTTAAAATTTCCTGCAAATAAATAAGTCTTTCTTACAAATTAAAATATTTATAATAGTGAATCGATTCTTTCTAAATTATTTCATATTAAAATAGTCAACTAGAGATTAAGTAGTGAATTCAGCTCAAGGTAGATCAATTGAAGTTTAAGAATTCCACTTGGGTGCAGGTAATATTGATTTGGAATTCTTTTTCGAATTATTGCTTCTTTTTGAATTAGGTTAAACTTGTAACTAAATAATTATTATTATTATAATTTCTGGATGAGCAATTTGTGGATTCAATTGTTCATTTAAGGCGAGCATATTTATGTTGTGGATTATATTTTAAATCATAGATTACAACTGAGTCACATTTCATGTATAAAAAATTATAACAGTTATACCAAACTAAAATGTGTTTAAAATAGGAGTAAAATAATTTTTTTAATATTAATTGACATGAATAATTAATCTGTGCTCTACCCACATAAAATGCAAAATTCCAAAAACTGAATTGTTGAAAGATTTGGCTTAAGGCCTTTAATTATAAGGTTATAAATATACTTTAAATTGTATTTCTTGTCGGATTAGTTTGTGAAAAGTGCTGCTTACTAAACTGAGCAGTTAACTAAAGTTTTGTAACTCTTTAATGTGAAATTGGTGAATATAATTTATATTCTGCCTACAAACTCTTTATATTTTCAATTAAAGTTAACTCACATAATGTTTAGTCGACAATTAACATCCCTTATTTAATTCATAAAAATATATTCTTTGTTCTTTATATATAAATTTTTCATATTTTAAGAATTTAGTTTTCAAAATTAGCAAAAACAATAGTTTATACAAATATATCATTCATATAGATTTAAAAAGATTTAAATCTTTAATTGTTTATCAATTAAAATTTTTTTATATGCGTAACAGTATGTAAAAATTTTGATACTCTTACAGTATTCCTTACCTGGATGCAAAACAACCGCCAGTAAAATTCTCGAGAAGAACCTGTCGTGCGTGGAAGAGACAAGGAAAAAACGTTTAGTCTTTCAGCGGCTTTGGCCGTCCATGTTTTTAGGAATAGTCAACGATGCTTTAGAAGATTATATTGACCTAAATCGCCATATGAAACTGTCCATGCAAAGCTTGCTAAAAAAATGCAAATCTTTAGAAGAAAATGATAGTGTTGATTAAATTTACATTGTTTTTAAATGCCTTTTTTTGTAAACAAAGAAAAAAAAGAAATTGGACAATTGAAATCAACTTCTAGTCTGTTTCAATTTGATTATTACTCACTCTTTCATATCAAAAGAATGTTAAAATTTGGAATTTCATTTTTTGGACAATCAATCTTCTATATATATTTACACACACATATATATATAGATAAAACACAAACTCTTCTATTTCAGGTATTACCACTTTAAATCTTATATATAAATTTTGTTTTGAATAAAGCTTATCTATTTATCTCATTGTTGTTGATATTTTTTTGACCTTTAAATTGCTAAAAAAAAATTTTTTTTTTTTACTTCTGTGGAAAAAAAATTTTATATCTGAATATTTGGAACTATATAAATAATTTTTATTATTTAATTTGATAATTTCTGTACAAAAAGTAATGCACTTATTTAAAAATCCAATATTACTTGTTTATAAAAATGCAAAAGTAATTTTATTTTTAAAAATAAATAAAAAATATTTATTGAAAATATATTCTTTAAATGATTTAAAACATTTTTAGCTTACTTGAATTTTTTATGTTATAATAAAATAAAGAATGTAAAATGCAAATTACAGGAAGACAATTTTAATACTAAAATTCTTTTTATTTTCAATATTTTCCTCTTTTAATTTTATATGTGATTAAAATGGTTTAATAATGATTATTGCTCATTAGTTTTGGTTTAAGTATGTAGTACCTTTTGTGTCTTGTACTGATTAAAATATAATTGCTGAAAATCAAATTTATCTCAATCATTGAGAAATTCAGTCAGATATTCAAAATTTTAGCATTTTGCAACTCAAAAATTGTGAGTTATTTTTACCAAAATGTATTGTACATAAGTTAAATTAAAATTCTTCAAATTTATTAAGTATTAAAATTTTCGTCCATATACAAATTATTTTTGTACCTCTTACTAAACCTTCTATCATTTAAATAAACAATATATAGTCATATATACTCAATTAAACGAAGCTTTTTCATTTTCCTTGTATTTTTACTCATGAAATATTTTTATGGAATTTATGTGATTAAAGTTTTCCAAAATAAAAATATTCACGAGTTATATGATAAATATGCATAGTTAAAAAACTAATTTGTTTTATTTTTTGAATTAAGTATACATTACTGAATATTCTGGTCTTAAGGTTCAGCTGCTTATGGGTTCAAATCTTACTTCAAGATTATCTGAATGAAATAGTTTAAAGCCTCTTCAAAATTATATTATAACCAATCCACTTTCGTGTTAGTGTTGATAGGACAATTAAATTAAGGGAAACCAAAATTATATTTAAAAGAGTTTATCACTATAATTTTAACTTGGATATATGTTTTTAAAGATAATAGCCAACAAGCTATTTTCTAAGAATTCTTTTTCTTTAAACACTTTAGATTCAAAACCTAAGAAATCAAGAGCATTGACAGTAATTTCACTTATTTTTTAATTTTGTAAGTAATGCTCAAAGCAGAGCCGGTTTCTAAACACATATTCTCAAATACGATCCATAGTTCTTACATTAACGGCCGAGCTGGCAGCCGAATGGTTAACGCTCTTGCCTTCGGTTCAACAGTTCGTGGGTTCGAATCCCACCTTGGGCATGGATGTTTGTAGTGGTTCGGAATCCACTTTAAACCGAAAGTCCCAGTCTAATTAGCCCTCGTGTGCAAAAAATGACCGTTGAGCGACAAACAAACCAAACCAATCTTACATTAACGATTGAATACAAATAAGGTGAAGCCACTGGCAACGGGTAGAAGGTCGTAGCAAAGTTACTGGAAATCAAACCGAACTTGTGTGTGTGCTCGATCATCTTCGAATATTTGAAGAGCTGCTTACATATGAAGATTGAGTCAAGCAGAAGGGCCAGAGTTACTAATTTTTCTACTATGCGGTATATACCAAAAGTGTTATAGTGATGGGTGGGAATCAGTCTAATTAATCGCAAACAAAACTGTAATAAACTTTAGTGCATTGTCTATATATGCAAGTACTATCGCTTCCAAGAATATAGTATAAAACGACATTACTCAAGAAAACACGTTTCAACAAAATAGAGGGGAGTCAAGAAAAGGGCTATTACAGAAACTAAAACAGCATTGTGTGAAAAATCGGACATGGATCGCAAGAGCTGTATTACCGTTTCTTACGAAGTAGCACCGGAAATTGTCAAAGTGAAATTTTTTAATGCTGGAGTACTGAATAAATGCAATCAATATTTTTTGTATAAAATAATTCAATGAAACACAAAAATTGTCTCAATATCGCATCACACAATTAAGATACTTTCACTTCAAGAAGAAAACTATTGAGGACAGAAAACGTTCTCAACAAAGCCCAGCCGAGCTGGCAGCTGAATGGTTAGCACTCTTGCCTTCGGTTCAACAGTTCGTGGGTTCGAATCCCACCATGGGCATGGATGTTTGTAGTGGTTCGGAATCCACTTCAAGCCGTAAGTCCCGGTCTAATTAGCCCTCGTGTGCAAAAAATGACCGTTGAGCGACAAAAACAAACCTCAACAAAGCCCACAACAACAATAATATAACTTTTGCGATTATATCCATGAATTGTTCTGTTTTGTATTTCCAGTATGATACTTTTGTTTAACAAGTATTATTTTGTTATGTTCATTTTCTGGTTTGTTATGTCCATTTCCTTCAGGTAGCAATTTTATTGTCTCCTGTAATGTATAAAATCTATTTTTCATTTGTAAGTGCTGGAAGAATAGTATTAAAACCAGGATTTCAATATTTGCTAAATTACTGTCACATCACATTAGTGGATTCCGCGCCTGATCGGCATCACGTATTATGCAACGAAAGTAAAAATTTAATCTTTGAAATTAATTAATTTATAAAAATTTCCTCGTTGAAATTAATTAGATTATAAAAATTTCATCATTTAAATGTATTAAATTATAGAAATTGCATCGTTGAAATTAATTAAATTATATAAAAATTTCATTGTTGAAATTGAATTTGTTGCAACTTGCACAATGAGGTTTCCTTTTGGAATCGAAATCAAAACCATTTTGTACTTTCTGTAATTTCGCTTTCATTTGTCATATTTTCGTACGTCAGTTATTAAAGTATTAAAATTATTTTTTAATATTCACAGTCGAACATTTCGAAGAAATCGAACGAAGTAAGTGAAAATAATGTGTAATAAAACATTTTTCGATTTAATATTAAATGTGATTTTTATATTCTTGTCTCCACACACACACACAAGGCTGACTGTGAAGCTTTTTAATGGAAAATTAGCATTTTCACAAGATAATTTTTTAATCTTTCTAATTTTTTCACCTTGAGCACCTTAAAAAAGAGTGAATAAATATGGTTGAATTTTATGTTTTTTTAATTTAAAACTTTGCTGCATTGTTGGAAGAACAAATAATCAGTTGCCGGTATATCACATATTTTACCACTCATAGGGTCTGCTTTTATAAACATTTTGCATTTTTAAAGTAACAATAGAACAAATATTAGTTTTCTGTTCTAAAAAACGCTTGTTTTGAATTAAAAATTTCGATATAAATGCGAAGTGTTGACAACTATTACTCTAAAAGATGGAAAGTTTTACTAGAACATTTGTGAGAAATTGCGTTTACAAATTTGGTGAAACAGACAAAAAATTTATTCCAGTAGGTTTTCTTTATGGCGATGTCGAAAAATAGCAGTAAATTAGTGAAGCGTTTGCATCAGAATAACTATTACCTTTAAAAATGTTTGTAGTTTTTTTTTCAGCCCTTTTCTTTTCTAACCTTCCTTGATTAAAATTCTTTTGTTTCTTTATCATGCCTTTTAAGTTGTACATGATGTTAAGCGATGAATGATTCTTGCTTTGCTAAGTTTTGAAATCCTAATTAAGCCACTGTGCATACATTAGATTAAATGTAAAAAATGTACAACAATAAGGAGGAACACGCGGTGCATTACTTATCGGTTAACGAAATAAGTGTGTCATCAAAATTTCATAGTTTTGATCCATAATAGAAGCTGAAACAAATAATTTGATCCAAGTGAGTCAATGTGTCAAATCCACATCAAGGCATACTACTTTTAGTAAGAACATTAAATTATTCGTATACAAAGCCTTCCTAATTGGGTTAAAAAAATTTTATCGAGATTAACTCCACTACTTATAGGACTTGCACTGACCCCAAACCATGGATAATAAGGTTAAAGAATAAATTCTTACCGTTCAACAAATATTGCCCAAAGGCAATAAAACTTGAATTTGGAAGCCATTAACCATTATCAAATTTATGGATATGCAATTGGTATATCCCACCAAACCAATGAGTGGATATTAAGCACTATGTTGTATACAAGCCCTAGTTGCTCAGGTCATGGAATATCAAAGGATATTCATTCCTATATCAATCTATTCTCTACAATCGCAAGTAAAACAGTTAAAGAATAGGTAATTGTTGAATGCAACATCTTTAAATGCATCATGAGATTAAAACATTTACGAGAATAAATACTATATAATATATAATAATAATATAGTACTAATAATATTAACAACATTCCATTCGGTATGTTGTTATTATATCAGGGGCGCTCCGTGGCTGAGTGGTCAAAGGCATCACTGCTAATCGCTTGAGAGCGTAGAAGTGTGGGTTCGATTCCCACCGTGGCCCTGGGTGTTTTCTTCATTATTCTTCTTCTGTGGTTGTACATCTATCATTGCGTTATTTGTCCTAATATCGACGAAGACTTACAAGCGGATCTCAAGAATCAAGCATACAAGTCTGAATATATGTAATGTAATAAATAAAAAAATATTAATATATCAGATAATATAACAATGATATATTAACAATATTTCATTCGCACTCACTTTTTAAATCAATAAACAGTTAAATTTGATTTAAACATCACGCAGAAAATATTGCTGCTTTATTCTTGAAACTGATTTAAAAGACATCGGATTTGGTTTTAAAGTCCATTTATAGTTCTTTAATACTATAATTTAATGTATACTTTGGAGTTTTTATAATTGAGCATGATTTAAGAACATTTATAAACCAAAATGGAAGTCGTTAAGATCATAATAACTGTTATAAATATGGAATGAATGGCTTTGATAAATTTAATTTTCCTCAAACCCAAAGTAATTTTGCGGGACTTAGTTCAAAATTTTATAAATAATTCCGTTTAATTGTTTGTTCAAATTTTGCTCTCCTTATGTTTGTTTTAAGCACATAACAAGACAGCACTAAATCTGTTGAAATAGATTTAAATCAGATCCGACACATTTAAATCATGAACTTAAATCGCGAAAAGATTTGTTGCTACAATTATAAGCGGTTTCAAAATCTCACTGAGCACGGGATACAATTGACTGAATATGGTTGTCAACTCTAAGTTATTTTAATAATTCAGAAGAAACTTCAAAAACAACTAAAAAACTGGTAATTCCACATCATTTTCAATATGGAATTTAAAAAGTATGTTTTTGATTTGATTTTAAAATTAAGTAATGCAAAATTTTAAATAATTATAAGAAAATTAGCCATAACTGATATTCAAGATTATAATAAATTTAGTGAAGCTTCTAAAAAAAGTTGCTCTACCATTTATGAAATTGAACTTTATAAATTGGATGCAAAACTTGTGCATTACAATTATAGAATTGAATAAATTGTTCAGAAGTGTATCATTTAATTTAAATTATTCTTCGCACGATTATTTGTTTAGTTACATTTTGTTTGTTTAGTTTGTTTGTTAGTTATATTTGTTTAGTTACCTATCTTTACTATTCGAAGAAGCTAAGTTCTACAAATCACTTCATAATTTTATATTATGTTTAAGTTACAATGTCGACAACTAAGCTCAAGTCTTCCTCGCCGTATTAGTGGTAAAATACTGATTGTTTAAGGAATTTTCGATATGTGCCTAAACTCTCTCAGCAACACAATCTTAGGCAATATCATTCATTGAACATACGGCCATTTAGATTCCTGTACTGGGGCCAATTACGCTAAATTACGTGGCAATGATTCATGCCACCAATAATCCAATCAAGATGGTCCCATGAATTCTTAATTGGGTTTGAGTCAGGAATTTTGCTAGCCAGGGAAGAATGTTAAGCTCATCCTCTTCAAACCACGTACCTGGTGGTTCTCTTCAAACCAGCACGTACACTGCCAACTGTATGACACATTGCATTGTCCTTTTGATAGGTGCCACCATCCTGAGGAAAACAATGAGAATATAGGGATGCACATAGTCCACAAATGCAGATTGTATTGATCCATTGTGCGCCTTACAATGAGTAAACCTAAACAATGCCAGGTAAACATTCCCCAGACTAGAATAGTCCTGCCTCTAATCTGGAACGTTGTTGTTGTAGGGTGCTTGCTTTTAGAGGTTTTACGTTCTATAGTAAAACATTCATCTGTCCGGTAGAGCGTAATGCATGATTCATCGGAAAATGTTACCTATTGACACTCAGTGGAGGCCCAGACTCAGCAACATTCGCTGAAAAATAGCTTGGGAAACGCTGTTTGTAGCCGCCCTTTGGTTCAACTGGGTGGTCAGTTGCTCAACGGTGGTTGCATGTCTATTCTCCCGAGCACATCTCTTCATCCCTTCGTTCACCTCTGTCATTAATGGTCCGTGGTGTACCACATTTGCCACGTCTCTAATTTTGGACAGTCCCGTTTAGCCATGCGTGGTATACTTTTAGCACGATGGTACTCGAACAGTTAACAAACCTAGCCGTTTCGGAAATGCTTCCACCCTAGATCCGAATGCCAATGATCATGCCCTTTTGGACGTCGAATAAATCGCCCCGTTTCTGAATTACACCAATGATTGCAATATTTTCCGAAGCCCTCATCGCTCTTTATATATATGCGCTCAACTACAATGTGCTACCACCTGCTTTCTGTGATTGGTTATTTAACATTAATGTCAAAGTACGTGGTGGTCATATAAATATGACTTACCTGCGTATGCATCCACGTATTAAGTGCAGACTATGTAATATGTAATGAGATAAAAAAGTAGAATGTATTTGACTCATCAGACGACACTGTCTCGACTTTCTACTGGCCACTTGAAGTGTATGATCTTTGAGGACGGCGAAAGAAAATACCCATCATGCCCCAAGTGCGACAAGGCTCCGTTTTGTACGCAACACATCTTGAAGTGCTTGGGGTTTTCTCGTAAAGAGGCTGTGAAAAGTCCACATCTGCTTTTGGACTTTTTGGCTATCTATGATCTCATGGATCTGGTCTAGTTCCACTAGACCAGATGGGGATTAGTCCCACCACACACCACTAGAATGTATTTTATAAATAAATAATCTCTTAGGACACACACGGAATTAATATTTTTATTAAAACTGATTTTTATTCATATTTATTTTTTTCACGTTTCTGTTATTTTGAAATCGTAATGTATGTACATTGTTCTCAAAATTTAATTTCACATTAAGTATTAAAATAAACCTGTTTTTACCTCTATAAATGTACATTATTTTTTTAAAAGTTATAAGAGAAAATAATACTTTTTTCAGTAGATTTGTTCTAAGATGTTCAACACGCATATAATGATTTGTTTTCATCAATCCATAGTTAGGAACTATACCGTTGTCAGATCTTATATGAGGTAAAATGAAAGAAAAAATATAAAAGTAACATATTATACACAGAAATTGAGAGAAAATTATATTGCCCAATTAACAATAATTAACGACATCGAATTGATTCTACCGTACGGCCTAACAGTTTAAAAAAAAAAGATTTTTGAATGATTTTATGACGTTACTAAAAAGGCAATAATCGGGTGTGAATGGCGACGGAAATCTAAGCTGTGGTTTCATATATATAGTGAAACAATATTTGTTTAGTGAGCTTGAAGAATATTCTTAATAACATGAACAGCTGATTGACATTTTTCAGAAATTTACATTTTATTTCAAACAACTACGGTGATGAACAATCAGTAGCACTGTAGGAATAAATGATTGACAGCAAAAGAAATTACTAGAAATATGGTGTAAATTATATTGCCGCTCAGATTTCACTTTTTGTGCTGATGGTAGAAGAGAGCACAAATCTAATCCCTAACCAAGGAACAGTTAAAACTAGTCGGATGAAGTACCATTGCGGTAACTTGTATACAACCGGATGAGGTTGATCAATGTTTGTTTTTCAATTAACATAATAAATTCAGCTTAGAAACATTTTCTTGGAATTGCAAAGAAAAATAAATGTGTATTATTTTTGTAAGTGATGTTCTCATCAAGTACACTTATTTTTTTTCAATTAGATAAAGTGCTGGAAAATTACTGCAAATTCGATTTCGTCTTTTACTGCATCATTTCATTGTAATTCATAATCTATCTACTATTGCATTTATTTTTATGGATAGATTTATGATGTAATATTTTACGAGTCTAATTATTTACGATTATTTATGAGTCTAAAGATTAGGAATAAAACCAAATCGTAGTCATCAACTGGATCCTCTCCATGATCTCTGGAAATGTACTTTTATAGTGAGAGGAGTGCTTTATATATAATCGAATTGATTTTGATTGATTTATAATTGTAATAATTGTATTGATTTTGACTGACCGGCAATTCTGGAGGAATACAAATCTGGAAAAAGAAAAGGGACAGGCAGTCATACTTTTAACATAACTGATAAGCACCATTCTGAAAGTGATGGTGTTCTTATTGGAGTGGCATCATCATAGGGTGACTTATTGACCTGTACATCATCTAAAATATTCAATCACAGCTGTATCTTACTATTTGAAGTTTATGTGGCAATATGGCTCCAGATTTTAGATCATTGAACTTTTTTTTACTAAATAATCTCTATCACAAGACCTTTGCTGAGAAAATATGCTTAACACACGAAAGGATCGCATAGCGGGTACATAATGTCTCTTCATAGAAATGTTATAGTGTAACCTTAAGAAATAATTTTGGATGAAGATTTTTATATTATTAATTCCAGAAATACATTATTTACACGCAAATTTCAAATAACATAATAATATGACACTGCCACTTATGAGAAATCTTTAATTTTTATAACAATATAAAGATCTTTAATTTTTATAACAAACAAAAGGAAAGGATAAATGTACGCATTTATAATCCTATACCTGAAACAAAATTTTTATCAGCAAAAATGTTCTATCGCTTTTAGATAAAACAAATTGCAAATGGCGCTGTGAGTGCGAATTAATTAGCATAAAGATACCCAAATAGCTGATATACAAGACTTGCTCAACGGGAAGTTTATAGATTTTGGTTTAGTTTCTGAATCCGAAGAAGTTTAATAACGGCCATAAAGAAGAACTTATTAGAGCATGTTTATTATATCAGTGCAAACTAAGCACAAACTCTGTTGAGGCCTGCCAAAAAATATGCGCGGTATTAGGACATTCGGAAACAATGCAGTAACTACCACACAGTCCGGATCGCAAATTCCGTTATGTGGGAAATCGCTCGAAGTTGCATCACTATAGATAGAATATGCCAACAATCTTAAATGGCGATGATTTTAAAAATCTTATCAAAGAGGATATTTCTCAAACGTATCAGGAACTTGCAATTCCACTTATCTGCTGAAGACATTTGTGTTTATTTGCACAAACTGAGAAAAATGTGAAGATTAAGCAAATGGTTACATCAAGAATTTGCCTAATATAATAAATTTTAAAGATTATCTATCTGTTCACCACTTCATTCCCTGCAGAAAAATAAGCCATTGTTGGTTTATTTGCTGATGTATGATGAAAAATGGATCCAGTACACCAGTCAGAAACATTCACACTATTGGTTATCAGAGACAGATTCGATTCCTGGGATTACATGTGCTCCATTTCATTCCCAGAAGCTACTGCTATGTGTAAAGTGGACATCGGGTGATGTCCACCACCAGTTTCTTCCACGTGACCAGACTATTAATGCTTCTGTCCACATGCAACAACTGGAACGTGCCCTAGAATCTGCGTAAGAAACAGTCACCATTATTTAACAGGAAAAAGATCCAATTCTTGCAATAAAACGGAAATACAAATGCTTCTTCCTCCCTATTTCTGCAGACATTTTCCTAAATGATTATCACTTATGCTTTGCGCTAAACAGTCAAATGCGAACAAGATAGTTCTGTGATACTGAAGGGATAAAAACCGAAGTAGATCATTCGTTTGCTTCTAAAGACCGAGCTTTTTATCCCGACGGATCATCATGCTGTGAGAAGATTGTCGCACGTAATGGTGCTTATTTCTATGACTAAGTTCATTTTGCAATACCTATATGGAATTTTTGAGACAGAAGGAAAATTTTTCTTGCTTTCTGACTATTGCGAGAAATTAGGACAACTTTGCGTTAAACTTTCAATATAAAAACACATTCGGACGAAATTTTCAACTTCTGCGGAGTTTTCGCATTAACATGTGTCAACCCTGCTGGAAAATATTTTGTTATAATATAGCTTTTCATATAAAATGGATTTGATTACTTTAAATCATTATAACACACACACAAATATATATATACAAGATCTCGTAAAAACCACAAAAAGCGATATAATAAATCTTATTAAGTTGGCACATTATTGTGAGTTTTTGGCTTGGACGCATATACAATAAAATTAACGTTCTTCTATAAGTTAGTCATTTTGTCCTAATAAAAATCAATATATCTTTTTGCATTCAAAGCACCCGGATGATTTTTTTCACTGCTATTTTTATTATTACCAGATAATTCAATTTTTAATTTGGAACATTAGTAGAATCTTAGAAATATTTCATAAATGCTCCTTAAAAAATGTTAATTGAGTTATACATTACGCTTTAGACCATAAGCTAATTAATAAAATAATCTCAATATTCTTTAACACATCAATATTGAATTTCACATACGCAAAACTTATATATTATTTAAACATCTATAATAATCTAGTATCTCATTGTTTTTACGTTCAAACTGATGCATTTATATCTCTGAATCTATAAAAGGAAATCAAATTGAAGAACAGAAGAGAGTACAAAAGCGTTCACAAATACATAGTTTGAAGCACGAAGTAAACTCGTTTACGTTCAACTTATGACAAAATTTTAAGCTTAAAACTTATACCAAATTACAGTCGATAATTACTCTAACTTTGTCATATTAACACAGAATAATTTTGCAAAAAATTCATTCAATCCAATAACTGGATTTTTAAAAATTATATAAATAACATTAACGAATTTTCTTTGTCTTGCAGTGTAAGCTTAAGCGAATATTAAATTATATATTCAAAAGCTAATACACTATTTTAGTTATTTCACAATCCAGTAAAATGTTTTTAAATAAATAGCATAGAAAACCCTTTGTCAAATGGTTACAAATACGCACAGTACATAAATAAAACACGATGCCGAAACCAGCAACTAAAGGTGCAGAAACAAAACAAACGTGATTTATTGATAAAGCTTATGAATTAAAACAAAAGACCAGGCACTCAGAAACCCACGATTTTATGTTCCCTGCGGCACTAATCACAAAACATGGCTCGTACAACTTCGATGCGTATTGAGGATCACATCATTGAATTGTACTTGGCCAATGCTCTCCAAAGGTCGGCACTGATGCAAGTGGTTGCGGTTCATCGGCTTAACATGTTCCACGCTTTCATTTTTGATAATTTCCTGCAAAGTCAATATTTTTCCAATGATTATAAATAAATTACTTGCGAAAATTCTTTCATAGAAATTGATTTCTACTCCTTTATGATCCACTTTCTGTTTAAATATCCCACCAGATACAAAATCTGGAGTCGTGAATACATTAATTTATTGGTAAACATAGGTAATTTCACTTGAGTTGCTACACTTTTTCTTTAGCACAGAAATCTTTTCAATTTTACACTCGTGGAGATATTCAATCAGTAAATATTTTAAACAGCAATACAAAAAACATATGACATCCTTGAATTGGTAAAATTTAATACCTATAATTACAGCACACAATTTTTTCAGGTGTCTTATTACATAGTAAAATGATGCATACTTAGTTAAGTAATCTATTCTAGAATGTCCGTATTCACAGTATATATAGTAGTTTCATATATCGCTCAATAAGTTTTTCTCATTGTTCCATATAGGGAGCTCTCAAATAAGCTAAAAATATTGCTGTTCCCTTTTCTAATATAATTTTTATTTAGTTGTTGCAATAATTTAACAAAGGAATGCATCAGAATATATACCATACATATATTTGAATGCTATATTTTCATCAAAAAGCTATGTTATTTTTTTAAAATTACATTGTACCATATTTTCTTATCATAATTAGTGTAAAAATAAATTTTGAATGCAAATTTGCATATTCTTCTAATTGCAAATTCTCTAGGAATTTAATAAATGAAGTATGAAATTGTTTTAAAATTTCCTTATTTTAAAACATTTTCATATTTCAACAAATAGCTATGCTATTAAAATTTTTTATAACTCTCTAGAGAGCATATAATTAATAAATCTCATATTTTATTAAATCTAAATTTCTTGATAAAAACTTCTGTAGCGCCCTCTATCTGCAGCGCCACCCATGGCATCGTCAACGAGAAGGCAGTCCCTCTCCAACAACCGACGGTGTGAGACATGTCCATATGACTCTCATGTTTATTTTCTTTTCTTCAAATTTAAATGTTTTAGTTGTTATTTAGTATTATTTGTAGTATCTGTGTGTATCTGTGTTGTGCTCAAATTGTACCTAAAATTGTAATAAAATATTTTGAGCTATTTAAGGAACCTATTTCTTTGTTCCTATTAAACCAGCTACATGCTACACGCTACAAAAAATGGCAGCCCAACGTGAGACCCGAGTTCGAGTTTCTTTTTGCTCTTGAAAATTCTACCCAGAATTAAATTTTGTTGTTGGAGGGGAACTCAAAATTTTACAGGTTACCTCCTGATGTGTAGTGTTCTATGGATTCATTAGAAGTATAATCTCATCCGAGATCATTATTTTTCGATTCCGAAGTGTAATCTCATCCGAGATAATTGTGCTAGTTCGTTTAAGGAGTTCAGCGATCTGAAAATTCCAGATAAGTTGCTTTTATACTGTACTAAGAATTAAAATTAAGTTACGTTTAAGCACAAAAATGTTAATGTTTAAGCACGTATGAATATAAAACTATATAAAAAGTTTCTTTATAAGTTGTGTTCTATAAAAGTATTATTATTTTATGTTCTGGAATTTTGAACAGTATTATTACTTGCGAGTATAATTATTTGTTTGATTTGGTAGATATGTTTCACATATTATTAAATGAATAATATTTTGTATTAGAGTATTGAATTAAAAGATATATTTATTTTATTATTATATTTGAAGTATTATAGTATGTGTACGTGAATTAATATCTCTGTTACTTCTGAATATTTTATTTCTCATATATTATATTTCTTAATTCTGAATAGTTGAAAATATATTCTTTAAAGTGAGATAGTGTTTAAAATATAGTATCTAACAGAATTTAATTGTCTGATGACTGTGCATTTTTCATGCGATGATACTTTTGTTTTGATTTAAAACACGAAACAAGGCGCCGCAAACGACCGTTGTTATTGCTTTCATATACGCCTCACTGTCTAGCCTTTCAATATCTATGAATGCTATTTTTATTTATTTAATTTTTTTCGTCATTCACTTTCTGTTTAGAATCTTTGTGTTTTATTTTTTTAGTAAGTGGTTTCATTGAATAAAGAATGAAAATATATTGTATTCCATGTATATATTTAAGATTACAAAATTATTATTAATATTTTGGTAAAAGGTATCAAAATTGATATTCTAGAAAAATTGAAGAACTTTTAAGTTATATAAAAAGTCAATAAAACATTTTGTTATTTTAATATAAAATATTCTTTGAATGCATATGATTAAGTTATCTCAATTAATATATTTTGAATTATTGAATGTGGTATTAAAGTATTGATAAAATATAATTTATAAACAAAGGTACATATTTAGTAATTATTGATAATTATAAAACGAAAGTAAAGAGTTATAAATGAAAAGAATATAAAATTCATGGTAGAATTGTGAAATGCTTTGTTTTGGTTTTGTTTGATTACAGTGAATATCATATGAATATTTCAGGTTTATTTATAATAATTTAAGAGTTCATTTTATTTGCAGTAAATATTTGGATAAATAATAATAAGTTATACTTTACTTATGTTTAAAGTTAAAATGTTTATATTTTCACATAATATTGTATTTAAGACTGATGGTGTTTAAATTTCGTTTTAACTAAAATAAATAGACACATATTTTAAAAAATCAGTATTTTAAATCAGTTGAAAATAACTTTAGAACTCTTAAAAGTAAACACATGCAAAAATGGCCTTCCTTGGGAAAGGAAAAAAGAAGATTTGAGAAACCTCGCTATAGAAATGGGGCTAGGGGTAGCAGATGATCTAAAAGTAATTCAACTGAAAGATATTATAACCAAATCAAACGATTATGATGAAGAGTTAGTGAAAAATATGCTAACTAATATAATAGTGGAACGGCTTGAAAAAGAAAAACAAGCTGAATACGAAAAAGAAAGAGAGCATGAATTGCAACGCTTAAAACTTCAAGTGGAAGCTCAAAAAGTACTTTCCTCCACTGCCACAGCTCCAGCCAGCGAAGCAGAGAAAACAAATTGGGATCTGAATCGTATTCTCCCAAAATTTAATCCCAATAAGGATGAAATAGGACTGTACCTGACAGTTTTTGAACGTCAATTAAAATTAGTGAATATACCTGAAAGGAATTGGATGCCGTACTTGATAGGCTCATTGCCAGCCGAAATAAATCAATTAATTGCTAGAGAAAATGAAGAAGATGTTAACGACTACTCAAAGGCGAAAGAGATGCTCTTGAAGCGTTTTCGCCTTACATCAGATAGGTTTCGGCAGATGTTCTCGCAACATAGAAAAAGTGCAGAAGTAACATGGAAAGACTTCTATTTTGAAATTAAATCATATTTCGAGGGATGGGTAAAGGAGTTGAATATCATCACTTTTGAGAAATTGCAAGACTTAATTATAGCTGACCAGTTAAAGAAAAGAATACCTCCAGAGGTAAGAGAACATTTTGTTGATCAATGGTCAGAGCTGAATGATCCTTTAGAACTTGCAGAAAAGCTTGACAGTTATGAAAATGTAAGACTGGGAATGAAGAAAAATTCACCTATCTTTGCTAAAAAGCCAAATTTCAAAGACTATGTTAAATCTATTTCAGAAAGAAACTATAAGCCTCCTAACTCTAGGGAACATAACAAAATAAAATATTCCAACTATGAAAGTCCAAAATTTAGTAAAGACAAGCCAGAAAGAAAATTTTCGGTTCATTGCTATGGATGTGGTAATCCTGGTTTTATTCAGTCTAAGTGTCCAAAGTGCAACATATTAAAAGAAGAGGCTAAAACAATTGTTAATGGTGTAAAATTGTATACCGCACAAGCTTCAGATTCATTGTCTAGCTCAATTTTTTTAACTGTTTGTGGTGAAAAAGCAGCTTTTTGTGCCGACACAGGTGCATCAAATTCCATTGCGGGAGAGAGATTTTTTTGTTTATTGAAAGAGAAAGGTTTTAAATTTCAAAAGAAGAATATTACAATGATACTTGCTGATGGTAAAGAAAGAAATGTCCCAGCCTTGACAACAGTCGTGAATCTTAATGTAGAAGGAAAGAAAGTTCGTATGAAATTTATTGCGTTACCAAATGCTAAAGGTAATAGAACATTGCTTGGCACTGACTTTCTCCAGGCTGCTGGTATTGTGCTTAACATCCAGAATGGCACTTGGCATTTTAGTGAATATCCACACAGACATTATCCATTTTATCAGGAAACATCTGAAACCGTAAGTGCTGCAAAAGTAATAATGTCGCAAAAATTAACTTCGCCTGATATGTCTGCTGAAATTTCAGGAACCTCTAATTCTGTGCAATTGAGAAATGATGAAGGAAAACACTTGACAAGAGAACAACGTCATAAATTAAATTCATTGCTGGAAGAATTTGAAAATAACTTCAAACCAGGGGGAGAACCTACTCCTTTTATTGAACACAGAATACAGACTGGAAATAGCCTACCTGTTGCTGAACCTCCATATAGAATGACACCTGCAAAGAAAGAGTTGTTGAAGAAAGAGCTAGATTCCTTACTAACAGAAGGAATAATTGAGGAATGTGAATCTCCTTATGCAAGTCCTGTGGTATTAGTGCCTAAACCGAACGGTACCATCAGATTGTGTGTTGATTACCGTAAGTTAAACTCAACGACTATTCCGGATAACTATCCACTACCTAGAATGGATGATTTATTGACTGAAGCCAAGTCGACGAAATACATGTCTACGATAGACTTAAGATCTGGTTATCATCAGGTCAAAGTTCATGAATCGGACCAAGAGAAGACTGCATTCATCTGTCCATTTGGAACTTTTAAATTTTTACGTATGCCTTTTGGGTTGCGCAACGCACCCGCAACTTTTCAACGTCTCATTGATAAATTTAGATCTGGTCTCAAAGATGTTTTTGCATTGTCATACCTTGACGATATCATTATCTTATCAGAAACTTTTGATGAACATTTATCAGATTTACGAAAAGTGTTTGAAAGACTTTCTATATTTAAACTGAATGCTAACAGAAGCAAATGTCATTTTTCTTGTGAGAGAGTAAAGTATTTAGGTCATTGGATAACTGAAAAAGGTGTGGAAGTGGATGCTGACAAAGTATCTTCTATTCAAAAAATTCCAACACCAAAATGTGCTAAAGAAGTTCAGTCCTTCCTACAGACTTGTTCCTGGTTTCGGAGATATGTTCCCCATTTTTCTGAAGTTGCTAGACCCCTTAGTGACTTAACAAAAAAGAATAAACAATGGTCATGGAGTGATACTGAACAGAAAGCATTTGATGAGTTAAAAAGACGGCTGATTTCACCACCTGTGTTGTCTCAGCCAGATGGATCTAAACCATTCCTCATAAGAACTGATGCTAGTAATTACGCTCTAGGAGCAGTCCTTAACCAAGGAGAAAGACCGGAAGAACATGTGATTGAGTATGCCAGTCGATTGCTCAGTTCAGCAGAAAGAAATTATTCAACTACTGAAAGAGAAGCATTAGCTGTGGTATGGGCACTTGAAAAGTTCCGTGGCTATGTGGAAAATCAAGAAATTATTATTGCATCTGATCACCAACCCTTGAAGTGGCTTATGAGTATTAAATCGCCATCCGGACGCTTAGCTCGATGGGCTCTTCAAATCCAGTCATATCATCCGAAAATTCTTTACACTCCAGGAAAATCTAATGTAATTGCAGATCTTCTGTCCAGACCAATTGATAAAGTGGACAAATTTGTTTGTAACTTGAACACTATTTCCATAGATTTGCCATCCAGGAAATCTAAAGATATTCGTGAAGAACAATTGAAGGATGAGGATGTAAGAAAGATAATAGAGTGCTTTGAAAGTGGTCGGAAAGATGAAAACTATGTAAATTGGACTAGTAGAGGGTATCTGATGAATCAGGGAATACTGTATCGATATTCGCCTGAAACAGAGTCAGAAGAAGCACAGTTAGTTGTCCCTTGTCACGAGCGAGAACGTGTCCTACAGCAATATCATGATACTCCCACTGCAGGACATTGTGGAGCTGAGAATACGTATCATAAAATTGCTTCTAGGTATTTCTTTCCTGGCATGAGAAAGTTTATCGCCGAATACGTGAAAGATTGTGCTGAATGTAATCGGTACAAATCTAACAACCAGAAACCTGCTGGATTACTCAGAACGCCTATTTACTCACAAAGATTTGAGACGTTAGCAATAGACTTGTTTGGCCCTCTCCCAGAGACCCCAACTGGAAAAAAATGGATTTTTCTTGTTGAAGATACAAGTACACGATGGGTCGAACTTTTTGCCTTAAAAGATGCTACAGCTATCAATTGCTCTAAAATATTGATAGAAGAAGTCTTCTTACGCTATGGCCTACCTAGAAGGGTAATCAGTGACAATGGCGTACAGTTCGTCAGTGCTGTAATGCAACAAACTTGTAAAATCTTGGGTATTAAGCAAGATCTTGTACCGTTATACCATCCTCAAGCAAACCCTGCTGAACGAAAAAATCGAGACCTAAAACCCAAATTAGCAATTCTAGTAGGTGATTCACATGATACTTGGGAGGACAAACTACCCATGATACGTTTTGCTTTAAACACTGCAAAATGTGATTCTACAGGTCATACGGCAGCTTACCTTCAGTTCGGAAGAGAGCTTCGAACCACAGATGATGTCCAGCATGATATAAGAGCTGTCATTGATAACGATAACTTCGTCGCAGAGATAACACCTTACTTGAAAGAATTTGCACGTCTTACACCCTTAATTAGAGAACGTGTAGAACAAAAACAAGATGCAAGAAAGGAGTACTTCGACAAGAAGCATAGACCCGCTTATTATCAACCAGGTGATAAAGTTTGGATCACTTTACATCCCATAAGCAAGTCTAAGACCAAAACTAGTAAGAAATTCATGCCCAAACGTGAAGGACCTTATATTATCCTAACGAATAGATCACCAAATACATATGATGTTGCAGACCCTGCTGCCCCTGATCAAGTACTCGGTACTTATCATACCAGTATGTTGATGCCTTATGAACAATCATCTAGAGATAACGGTCCCGTTTTCCCTTTGAAAAGTAGAGGAAGACCACGTCGACACCCTCAGCAGCTTCCTAATCTCAATCCTGTCTCCTTGCCGGGACGTCGGCGGAGCCAGAGGGGGAGTCTGTAGCGCCCTCTATCTGCAGCGCCACCCATGGCATCGTCAACGAGAAGGCAGTCCCTCTCCAACAACCGACGGTGTGAGACATGTCCATATGACTCTCATGTTTATTTTCTTTTCTTCAAATTTAAATGTTTTAGTTGTTATTTAGTATTATTTGTAGTATCTGTGTGTATCTGTGTTGTGCTCAAATTGTACCTAAAATTGTAATAAAATATTTTGAGCTATTTTAGGAACCTATTTTTTTGTTCCTATTAAACCAGCTACACGCTACACTTCTTAGTTGAAATCTTGCACAAATGTAAATTATAAATAAATATTTATGTGAAGTAACCCTGTGATCCAAAGAATTTGCACATTTAAACTTTTAACAAGTATCTATGTTTTAATCATAGTGAAAAAAAGAATGTGCTGAAATGTAGAATATTTAATAAAATCATTTAATAATGGAAATAATGAATGTAGTGTCCAAGTGTGTAAATAATAAACATTACATAACACTAATAAATGAGACAAAATAATGTACAATTAATTTATTTCACACTCTAGGTCCTCCTGCAAATGGCATAGCAACTTGTAACCCTGGAATCTTGCCAACATCCTAAATAGAAAAAGATATTTAGTACATTAAATACACAATTTCCAGAAAAAGTTTGCATACAAATGCACAGTAATCATTCTACAGAGAATAAAAATGCATTATAGTGTCAACATTTATTCAATCTTTACATAATGCTATCCTTTAACAATTCCTTAAATATTAGTAACAATTTCAGAGAGATAACACATTATTTCAAAATAATTATAATAACAATACAAAATTACATAAAAAGCAGTAAATACAGACGAGAAAAGTCTTTAAAAAATAGCTTTCATGGACTGTCAATTAAAATTTAATGCCTGATTGAAAAACTTTTATGCCTAAGAACCTTTTCCAACCATTTAATCATACAGTGAATTAGCTTGGCAGTTTCTGAAGATGAAATATTACTCCATTCCCTCATAATTACTTTTTTTTACATATTTTTTAACATCATGTAGATAATGTTGCATCCTAATAAATCCCAGAAATGTTCGATGGAGTTTATGCCCGCCGATTGTGTAGGAGAGTGGAATTGATATTTGATAATTGTCTAGTTGAAGCCAAAAGTCACCTCAAATGTTCATATCTCCTGCACACTGCTTCAACTACTCTTTTAATATATTTAGATATCCCATATGATCTTAAGTGGAATCTATAAAAGCTAATTGATCAACTCCTCTTGCTGGCATGAACCCCCAAACCATTACGCTACCTCCACTGCTTTCAACTGCAGGTACAAAATCTAGTTTCTCAAAAGCTGTACCTTGTTTTCTCCCCACCAGTTCACTCTTTGAGACCAAAGATACAAAACTTGCTTTCAAAGAATATTACTTTTTGGGGCATAAAAAAAAAAAAAAGGTTTAATAACATAATTACTAGCAAAATAAAAACTGCTTTGTTTATTGGTAGTTTAAATACATGGCTTTCTATGAGCTATACAGTCGTGATTTTGATGACTTGTAATTACTGATTATTCTTTGGATGCAAAAATAAGTTCTTCCAATTATTTATCCTATTGCTTGAAGAGCTTTACCTTCATTTTTTTGTTTTAAGATGATTTTCTTTTCGTCGGGAACAATGTCCTTTCTTTTAGAATCCATTTTAAGCTTACTATTTTGCAAGTACTAATTTATCTCATCATCAAAACAATGCAACCAAAGTTAAAATAAGAAGTAACAAATAAATACAAACAATATTTCATTTCACAAGCTCATGGAAACTAAAAAAAGTAAGATTAATTTACAAATAACTTTGTAATTTGAACACCTATGCTAACTTTTTCTGATATTTTTTATGGTAATTTTTAATTTATCATTACTTTTAAGAAATGTGTGTTATCTTTCTGAAATTGTTACTGATATTTAAGGAATTGTTAAAGAAAAGCTTTATATAAAAATAGAATTAATAGTGACACTATAATGTACATTTTTGTGTAAACAAGAATATACTTAAACATATTTTTTTGCATAAACATTGTTTGGGTTTTATGGATCAATGTTTACAAAGGACACACTGGGCCAGAAATTAAATTTTAATAAAAATATTTTTTCTTAAAAACTAAGCATGTTAAAAATCTAAAATACAAAAAAAAGTGAATACGGTTAAATTAAAAAAATCTAATTATATATAAAATTAAAATGAAAAAAGTTTACTTTTAAAATATAAAAGTTAAACATGTCATAAATCCACAAAAATCTATTAATTTTTAAATCATAAAAATTATATATAAATTGAATAAAACCAACTGCCTTTATAAAGGCTTCTTTAGGGCAGGTTCACACAAAAAAAGTACAAATCAGGACATGAAATTAAAATAAGATGAGTATATATGGCTCATTAAATGCTTCAAACCAAAGGTGTATAATGAGTATTCATTCAGAAATGGGTCAATCTGGCATGCCTGATAGACACCTAAAAAAACTCAATCTATTGGGGAAAAAAAAAATTAACCATAGAATGTTTTATTTAAATTTTTTTATAATTTTCAAGAATATCAAATATTACAATATACATTCCAACAAATTTTGATATGCCTTTTTATATGTAAAAAAATATTCTAAAATTATTTATCAAACAAAATAGTTATATATCGACGATGCAAACAGAACAAAACAGCAAATGGTGACCAGTTTTGTTTTTATCTTTTAAAATTTAAATTAGGACAACATTTTACTTTTTGCAATCATGTTTATTAGGCTGACACATGCCAAAATTTCAGAGGAAATACTATCATGATAGGATGCTATGAAACTTAAGCAGTGTTTATCATATGCACAGGCACCACTCTATCAATAGAAAAATGTGACACGTGAACAAATGCATTGTAGAAGATTCAGAGAATCTAGATATATCAATTTGCTTCTACTCAAAAGTTTGACATGAATGCAATAAAATTAAATTCTTATTTATAACTACTAAAAATATCCTAGTATGTATGAAAATAAACTATATCATTACATTTACTTTTAGTATAATAGAAATAAATATTTCACAGGTATTACAATTACCCGTGAAGTTTTATTTGGCAGCCTTTGTTTTTAGTAATGCATTGTTTAAATGTTAACCAAACTTCCAATGATATTTATGATGATTGCATAAATTCAGGCATTATAACTTCAAAAAGATTTCAGTATAAGTAACATTTTATATCAATCAAAAATATAACTTTTGATAATTTTTTTAATGAAAATTCTGGTAATTTTATAACTTATTCAATTGATCATTAATCTTGATTATTGTCTTTATCAATCTGTATAGTAGACTAAATTATAATAAAAACTTAGTTCTAATATATCAATACCAATTCATTTTGTTCCCTACTTTTAAAAATTATCAAAAATATAATAATTTTATTAAAACAATATTTTTCCTTAAGAAAATGCAAAATATCCACAGATAAATAAGCACAATTATTAGTAAAAAATACTTTTATAATTAAATGTTTTACAACTCCCTCATGACTATCCTTTGCAATGTGCAGTCATTTAAAATATTAACATTGATAAAATTTTTGTTGAAATGAAATTTTAGACATTAAAAGACTGCAATTAACTGCTTGATAAATGAAAATCCAGTGCTCAAAAAAGGAGGTGGAAATCCATGGTATAACCATACCACATGGATAATATATCAGTTTTAGATGTAGGTTTTTAAAAGAATTTTTAGAGTAGGAACAATTTGTTCTCTGCTACAGGTTTACAGTAAAAATAACAAGATTTAAATGTATAAATTATCAATCAATTTTCACAATAAATTTTTGAACACAAATTATTTCCACTACTTATCAAAATATTTTATGTTTTTTTTTCAACAAGGAATTTAAATTCACAAATGTAAAATACTAGAATAAACAGTACTTTCCATTATACCCATGTACTCTAATCACAGTAAAAAAGGGGTGTGTTGTAAATAGTAAACTACTGCACAAACATTTCATTTACATGAATTGTGTAGTTTCAAAAGGTTTACATTTATAGAAACTATTAAAAAATTAAAAATATCTTTTACTTAAACTTTATAAGCTAAATAGCTTTTGATATACAAATGCTTGATTCGATCTATTCTTACTTATTCATCTGAAACGACGACATTGACTGAGAAGGACAAAGAAACCACATGTATTTTCGAAAGAAAAACTTTAAGAAGCATATTTGGTGGAATAAAATATGAGAATACATGGCAAAGAACTAATTCTGAGCTCTATAAACTATATAAAGAACCAGATATTGTTAAATTTATCTCAATACAGACTAAAATGGGCAGGACATTTGAGCCGGATGAACGATAATCGTATGACAAAAAAATTTTCTTGGCTCGCCTCATTGGCACCAGAAGAAGAGGATGACTGAAACTCTGATGGCGTGACTGCCTTGAAAACGACCTAAAAACAATAAGAGAGACAAATTGGATGACCTGGTCCAAAAATAGGGGGTCCTGGTATGCACTTCTGAGGAAGGCAAAGGCCCACCCTGGGCTGTGAGGCCAATGAAGAAGAAGCTAAATAGCATCAATTATTAACAAAACATATTTAGACTAAAAATGTCTGTATCTGGCAGAAATTGATTAATAATCATATGAGATGAATTGCACAAGTATATATTATAGTACCCTTTTTCAATGAAACAAAATTAAATCTTGCTTTGACTTTTTTGCCCTTGGCAATTGATTTGTGACCGTAATGCTCCCTTCTACCAACAAAATCAGTTGTCCCAGATATTGAAAATGTCGTGTCAAAATACTCTAGATGACTAAGAAGATTTAAATGATTAAAAAGATTTAGTAATAATTTCAATAACTCTTTGAAAATTAATGAAAATTCATATCTTTTAGCATAACCATTCTCACACTTGATATACATGTATTCATAGAAAAACCAACAGTTTCATACAAATATTTATAACATAAAATGTGAATATTTCATTACTAGTAAAATAAGATTTTTAGAAATTAACTTAAAGAAATATATGACTGGATTATTTTGACAGTTCATACACGCTGTTATTAAGGACAAGCAAATCTTTCAGCTTAATGATACGGTAAAGTATATCATTTTAGTTTGGAAAACAACATTCACAGTTTGGTCTTGACCTTAAAGCATACACTAAAGTAATAAATTCACACTCAAAACAAATAACTTACAATTGAAACTAGTAAATAAAGCAAAAACATTTTAAATTTAAATATACTGACTTGCTTTTAAGACTAGTTTTCCTAAAACATTCACTTTCAGGCATATCACTAACTAATAATGTAACAATTCTACAATAATTTAATTTTTATAGTAATATAAACAAATGATTGTTTCCAATCAATTTTGAAACAAAGAATATTACATTTAAAAATTATTAAAAAATCAGGTTGTTGCTCTAATCTTAGTGTCTAGCCTCTGCTATACAAGATCTACAAATTTATTCACCCTTAAAGAATCAGTGTAGTAGGATAGTAAATCAGTTATCTCCAGCCAGATCATTTAAGTTTTACCTACTCAAAAATAAGTGACATTATGTTTGAGCTTAACTTTCTAAGATAAATAATTTCGGATAACAGTGAGCATTATGGTCACAGCTCGTCAAGTGCAAAAAGTCGACAAATGAGGGAAAATTTGGTGATTTTTCCAAATGTAATGTTGGTGAACATACAGGAACAGATGCTGACAATTTGAATTTTCTTCCATTTTGCATTGGATGTAGAAGCGCAGCAAATCTAAGCCTTTATTTTATGTTTTTTTTTAACTTGAGTCACCTGAATATCATGCTTGAAATGGATTCTATGAAATTATGGGAAGACTATTTTATTCTATTATTTTCTGCAGGCACAGAATTCCTAGAATTGTATTTTAAATACTTGAATTGCAATAATAAATGAAACTACAGAATTGTTCTATTTTCCAAACTTTTGAATATTCTTTCCTTATCCTGCTATTAGATCCATTGAATGAATATTTTTTTAAAAATTTATTTTCTTAATTTAACAGTAAACTACGTGTTTCATACAAAGTTCAATTTTCAGTGTAGATGTTCGACGGGATAATGCTATATAAAATTGTTAAATGAAATTTGAAAATTAGTCCTGTTATGAGCTAATGATTTGCAAATTCTATCTAAAATCATTGATTTATCAAAATCACTTTATCAAATATATAAAAAAATTCATTAACTTATTCTGAAATCCATTTTGTTTATTTACTTTTTGTTTTTGCTACATTATTTCCTTCAATTTTAATTCTGAAATATTTCCAAATGGAATTTATGACGTTTTTAAGTCAATTTTTAATATGATAACAGTATTCTTATCTAGATTTAGGCTAAGCAATTTGAAAAATACCTGATCATTTTAAAATAAGGTTGTTATTCTATTCAAACCATGGATTGGGATCCATTGTGGGTTGTTAATCAAATTCCAATACCTACGTCTCCTTCACTCAGTGAAATTTTTGTCTGCCAATTGGCAAGGATATGCTTGTGACCTCATTTTAGTTTGTCAGGGTTTGATAGCTTTCTTGATTGCAATAATAAGAGTGATTTTAACCAGATATTAAAGATTCAATTAGAAGACATCCATTTTTTGGCAACAAATTTCACATGAGAAAAAATTGGGTCAAATTATAATGTAAAATGGGTGTATCAAATGTGAGTAATGAGTAAATCAACTAAAAATTTATATACTGACCATTTGTTTCAACATTTCATCAGTATCTGGATCAACTTCAATGACATCCATGTCAATTGCAGACACTTCAGGCACATAGTTATCCCTTCGTTCTCTTTCTTCTTCTTGCAGTTTGATAGAAATACCTCTAACAGGTCCTCTCTGAATCCTTTTCATTAAATGTGTAACAAACCTGTATAAAATTAATCAATAAAACATTAATTATAGGCACCTAATATATTTGAATAGCATATTCGAAAGAATATAAACAGTGTAATAGAGCTTATTTTTTGCTTTACAAAACAAGTTGCTTTTGGAACTTCTACATTTTTCCAGCAATGAGAAATTTAGTATTTTAGTTGTAAGCATGTTTAAAGAAATAAAGAATATTACTTTACCCATGTCTAATACTAAGGGCACTGATACAACACCAATTAAAGTATGCATGTTATTTAAAAATTATTAATGTAGTTGTTCCACACTCTCTTTTTTACAACTTAATAATAAATTACACAAATGGAACATATAGTGTAAAGTAATAATTCTAAATTGCTGCAAACATCCAATGACAAAGATGGAATTTGAATCTACAAACTGTTAAATTTAAGGCAAGAGCAACTATAAGCCATGATTACTATTTGCAATATCTTTGGATATTAGTAATTTACAGCTACTGATTATGCTCTGACAGATGAGCAGTAAGACCAGAGTTAGTTAGGGAGAGGTATTCTACAAATTGCCTAGAAAAGGGAATTCAGATCTTTGCATGTATGTAATAATGTAAATAACCAGCTACTATAACTAGTCATGCTTTCAACACATTATTTATCCGAGCCAAATTGAATATTACAGTCTTAGCAGTATAATAAACAATTACAACAGTTTACATTTATTGTATCATTGATGAATCATTACAAAGTTATTTACTTAACTTCTAGATAATGTTAATCTATTAAACTAATTATATTATACTAGAAATAAGTGACAAATGCAATGAAGTTAATAATTTGAAAACATTTAATAGACTACAAATGATTATTCATATGAAAAATTAAATCTTAACAAAATTACTTAAATTACAAATCGAATTACTTACCCTGCGATCTTGTTTCTCAATTTTTTACTGGGGATAATAGCGATTTCCTCGCATATCCTCTTATTAGTATGGAAATCTAGCGTGAGACGTGTGTAATATTTTTCAATTATTACACGTGAGGCCTTTTTTACTGTTTTTGTTCGCACACGTCCCTATAAAACAGACGTAAAATTTTATTACTAACAAACATATGTAAAATCATTTACATTATAGGAAATAGATTTTAATAATATGAATTTGAAAGAGAAAATGAATTATCTTATTTAATTGCAAATAACTATTTTATTATTTTGCTTACATAAATTCAGATGTTGGGTCACTAAAATAACATGTCAGAATTCATCTTAAGATAAGAAAGTATAAAAAATTAAATTGATTTTGGAATAAATCATTTTAGTAGAAAGAATTTTTAGATGAAATAAATAAAATAATTATGATAAATTATCGGATTAATTAGGATTGATAAATAACTTACCATTTTCTCTCGGTTTCAAGGAACCACAAATGAAAACATCAACTAGTTGTTGCCAATAATTTTTGGAAGATCGGCATTCTCTTCGCAAGGAAAGTTAAGGATACATACAGTCAAAGTTACATTTCATGATGACATTTTTTTGTTATTGAAATGAATAAAAACTTTAATTGCAGAAATAAAAGAGATTTTACTGGTAGGATGAAATAAATCTCATTTATTGAATCAAACTAATGTGTTTCCTTATTAAAACTAGCTACTCATTTTATTAAAAAATATTGGTAATTTTATCATGTGAACTGAAGTGAAACTATCAATGGTTAAGTTTCATGGATTTGTTTGACAACATTGTTGTGTGAATGTTTTTCTTTGTGGAAGGGTAATATTTGAATATTACTTGCATTGGTTCTATCCTTTTATATTTTGAATTGTGTTTAATGCAAAAATAACTTTTAGAAAACCTTTTGTATAACATTCATTGTTTGATTATTTTTTTTATTCTTTTTAAGTTTATGATAAATTTGTACTGCCGTCTTAAAATATTGGATTCATCCTGAGGAACGCTTGAATTGTAAAAACATCAAGTCATTTATTATTCTTGATTTTTTAATCTAATTTTTTAACTATTATGATTTTTTTGGGGATTGGGCGTAATTGTTTATAAAAACAAGTGAAGCCTTCCATCAGAAAGTAAAATAAAAAAAACGAGACGGTGAAATAATAACGGAATATTGTTCATAAAATAATTGAGGAAATCTTGATAAAATCTTGGCTAAACTGAGTATTACGGACAGACCTCAGTTTTACCCGGTTTAGATATAGTGCTGGAATTTCAATACTGTCTTTTATATTCGTTTTGTATTTCGCTTTGAATATAGCATAGGAATTTCAATCCTTACTTGAACTTGGCGAAAAAAAATCCAAAAAATCGCCAAACTTCGGCCGTATTACTCAGTTTTACCAAATCTTATCTGGGTTTGGTTGGATTACGAATTTCCTGTCAACCAGTGTGAATTTCTAGTCAAGCGAAATTATGCAAGTTAAAAATAACGAGGATAAACTGAATATTAGGAAATCAGCGTGATTTTCAATTTTGAAGCTTCAGATTTCGGTACCTACGTATTAGTGTCACTGAATGAATTCAAAAAATATTTTCTTATAATTAGAAATTTTCTTTTTAAATATTTCTTAATTAAGAATTTTTCTAAATATGCTAAATTATTGGTTATACTTAAGTTTTAGAGCAAAATTGGCTGCTGTGAGGCTTATACATAAATAGCCTGATTTCCAATATTTCACAATTTAAGTGTAATAGCTAAATGTTGGTAACTAAACTAACAGTTTTAAAATTAAAAAATATTATGAAACTGTGTATGTAAATGGTATATGAATATGAAATAGCTGAAAAAATGGTGCATCAATTTATAATTGATCAATGACATATGCACAATCGCTTATTATATATTGTTTTGGCAATGATGACATTTAATACTTTTGGCACCATTTTTAATTCCATGAATTTTTTGTCAGATTTTAACTTTTTTCTGGCAGTTTGGATTTCTTATGTTGTCAGAAAGATAGAGCCTAATGCAACTTACAGCTTCAATCTAATTTGGCAGTTCTATGTTATAAGTCATTGCAGGGCAGTTTAAAGTATTTTATTTGAATTTTCATTAGATTTTTTGCAATAAGTCATGTGATTTAAGTATTTTAATAATCCTTATATTTCATAATTGTTACAATTTTATCAAGCTCAATTATGCCCTAAAGAATCAAAAGGTATCTGATCCTTTTTGTATATTTAAAATAAAAGACTAAAAGGATCAAATGCCATATGATCAAATTCAACCATGTACAAAAAAGGTTATCAAACATGTGCCTTTATATCTTTATTTTAATTAATGATTAAAATGCCCATTATGGGTGGCCTGGTATCAAGTATTTGTTTTAATGACTCAAACTTTCATCTTGTCAAAAAATAAATAAAGATATCAAATACAAAATGACATAATAAACAATCAGAAAACAAAGAAAATACTTAAATGATTTCTTGATTTGCAGAGGAAATTTTTTTCATCTTCAAGAGTAAATACATTTTAAAAGTTATTGTAAAAAAGGAAATAATTACATCCAGTGTAGAGAACTATATTCTTCATACCTTCAGGATAAATAGGTCATTCAGAATGGAAAAAAAAAAAGAATAGTTAAGTAATCTGCTAAATTTATCAAAGTAATTTTATTTTAATATCAATCATTTGGATCATCAACAATGTCATTACTCAAATTTACATGAGATAAATATGAATAGTGTTAGAAACATGGGGTTAACAGATATCAGCAATAAGAGATGCATTACAAAAATGAAGAAAAAGATAAGAAAACTATAACATACTTCCCACTAAAAAGCTTCCACTCCAATATTTCTATAAACTCAGTGGCAAAAAATATTGTTCTCCACACACACAAAATAAAACTTATCCATAAATTACAACAAAAGAGCAATGGTCACTAAATTATTCCTATTATTGAAGATTATCAACAACTATGTACATCTTCTAAAAACATCTTGTGTAACACTATCATGCTGATGTTGACAACCAAGCAAAATCAATACTGTGAATAACATTCATTTTTATAACATTTGACTTTTAGTTAATCAAACAATGCTGTGCATCTTCAGAAAACATTCTGTAACTATTAGAACAACTATTATTAAAATTTGAAATACTTATTTCAAATATTTCTACATATTATCTAATAAGTTAAATAGTTTAGTGCATGGAAACGCACATTAAAATCAAGTAATATGTGAAAAATCATAGTTCATTTAATTAAACAATTTTCTTACTTTTTTCATGTTCAAACTTTATTAAAAAAAGTCTCACAAACTTTTTATTTTTAAATACATAAATTTAAGTATATAACCTTTGATTTTATCTGCAATTTTAAATAACTTCCAATTGTAAAAATAAATAACATTCAATTATATTCAAGAGTTCCAAAAACTCTATTCAAATTTTATATTCTACAGAAATTATGACATGGAATTGCAAAAAAAATTAATGCTCTCATTGAAGGAACCCATTCTGGTATTGTGATCTACAGATTTGGCATCAACACTAGTGATAAAATTAAAGTTATTTAAATAAAATAGCTTGCATAGTTATGAAACTCATAAAATTAATGAGTTTCATAACTATGCAAGAAAAATATTTATAGAAGCTTATAATAAGTAGATGTTAATTTTTTTATTTCAAAAACTGACTAGCTTTCTTATTAAAAGAAATAACTTAAAAATTTAGTTAATTAAAACTATGCATTTTTAATTTTCTTTGTAAAACTTCACTTTGGAGCACCTCATTATCTTTTTTGTAGCAATAAACATCTGTAACAGATATGAAAACATAAAATACTAAAAAATGTAGCGTAGACAAATTTCATAAATAATTGTACCATATTAAATTACAGAAAGAACTGATTTCTTGCCTCACTCTAAACAACCCTCATGTTGATTGATATATTTTGTTTCAGACAATGAAAAAACTGCATTTCAGTGTGCCCTATTCTATTTTTTTAGTAATGATAAGCATATATTAATACAATGAAATTGCAACAAAGTGCCTAAATTGCCAAAAGGATATTAAAGTAATTAAAAACATCATAGAGAGAATATATTTTTGCATCATAATTATTATATGATTAATCTCTAACTACATAATAGCACTAAATGACATCAAATAGCAAACTCCAGAGTACTAATTTTTATTTTAAACTGCAGTAAAGCTGCAGAAGACATTAATTTATTTTGGCAAATAATTGTGGAATCTTTTTTTACGACTTTTAATTTTATTGTATTACAGTTAATTATTTGCAAAAATCATATCTATATCTTAAATTTAATTATAGCATTTATGCATTTGTTAAAAATGTTTTAGCATTTTTGTTTCTATTTAGATACAAATGCATTTTGATTAACATTGTACATGATGCATGCTGTAAAAAGAAAAAGGGATCAAGAAGAAAAACAGGAAAAAGAAGCTCCTCCCAAAATAAATACTTCTATTGTGTTACCAATACGGCAAACAGCTTCTATTTTCAAGCAATCAGTTACAGTTGTCAGAAATCCAGATTCTAAACCACATTCTGATGTAGTTCATGGTACTTGTCCAGAAAAGCCTAAACAAGTTAGTTTAGTATTTATAGAATGAGGTGATTTTATTTATGGAGATAAATACTATGTGATGAGATGAAAATATTACCTCTCAATATTGCCTTTGTTCAATTTTCTCATAAACTGCTGAAATTTCATATCAAACATTGTAATTTTGAATACTTCACTATATTTTTCTTATAAAAGATTCATGAGAAATAATGCTAAAATATGGGAAATTTATGAAATTATTTTAAATGTCATATTTGTT
This sequence comes from Latrodectus hesperus, assembly GCA_037975125.1. NCBI lineage: Eukaryota > Metazoa > Arthropoda > Arachnida > Araneae > Theridiidae > Latrodectus > Latrodectus hesperus. The sequence goes on from CM075856.1 coordinate 2,235,368, forward strand.
AAGTAATAAACTAAGAAAATTATATTGATCATCAACACTAAATTACTAATATAAATAACAGCATTCTTTGTAAGAATTTGTTGTGAATAGAACAGTCAAAGTATAAAAATGTGATTTTACCATATTATCATGCAGAATCCATTATTGTTGTATAATAATATTCTAATATTGAAGGTAACTAATTCTTTGATGATAATTTGTTTTAATACAGCATAATTAACTACTGTAATAACTAGTTTTTGAATTTATTATAATAAATGTATGATAAATTAAAAAGCACTTTTAAACTTCAAAACAAATGCTATGCAGAAATTTTATATCACTATATTTGATAAATAAAATTCTTAGGTATGCAATCAGCTTCTATATAGATAAAATATTATATGAAGATATCTATTTTGTCTTAAAAATAATTTAGAGAATGATTCAGATCATTTGGTGATCATATATTAATTCCATCTAATGCTTAAAAATGAGAAATTTCTTTAAATATTTGCTTGGAAATCAATAAACATTGAATAATAAAAAGGAAAATATTTTGCAATTAACTTTAAAATATGGAAAATTAAACAAGCCATTTGTTAGTTTAATGTCAAGAATTTATTTTGACCCCTCATAGAAGATGATCTAACATATAACACTTATTTAAGAGTTTGAGCATCTTCTGCAAATTTTTTTTATGGAGAATTTTAACTAGAAGACACATAGAAAGTTTTTTACCTTAACAGATATGTCTGCAGTGGACAAAAAGTTCAATATGTATTTGGTGACCAAAAGTAGTAATAGAAATGAAACCTTTCACTTACTACTGTAAAATGTATGATTCTGTTCTTAGTCATATTCAACCTAAAAACCAACTACATTTCATTGTGAAACCCCTATAAGGAAAAGCTATTAGAAATCTTTTTGAACATCCATTACATATTTGTCTTTTTGGAGGATTTTACATTACAAGTCTTATTTATGGTTTACATTTATGAAAGATTCCTAAGCTACTATTCCAATTGTTGTGCATGCTGGAAAAGCATCCAATCCCAATTTTAGACTATCATATAACCAATTTTCAACTAAACTTAATCTGAGCTCCAGTGGCTCAGTAGCTTCACGCTGTTTTCCGTAAGCTCAGCAAAGTGAAGCATCATTGACTGCGGGCAGTGGTTGGGAGGGTGACCACGGTGTACTCTCCTTCACTGGGTTGCTGGAACTCCGTGGGTTGGGGACGTGTCCACGTTAATCTGTGACGTCCAAAGTCCTTCCGCTGGTGTGGCGTGGATGTGGAGAGGAGGATGCCAGTTCAGGTGTGGCCTTGTCACCTGACCGTGGCTCAAAATTACGAGGCACCTTAATAAAGCAAAGTCGTACTTTCACATTCGTGGTGCTCTGATTAAAATGAAAGACGCTCCTCCCTATTGACTTAAATTCGCAAAGCCAATGGCATAGCGAGCTTGACTTGTCCAAGTGTCATAAGCAACAACAACAACTAAACTTAACTATTTTTAACATATGGTATTTATTATAATTTAAAAAATTGGATACATTCACATTTACCCCTCTTAATGCTTGTTTTTTCTTGTTTGCATCCAAATTATTTTTGCTGATTTCACTTGCTTTCTTTTGTGTGAAATCTTTTGACTGCATATATTGCTAAAAGGTCTTTCATTTTTGATGTAAATGTAATTTAAAATTTAGAAACTATATATAAATTCAAATAAGATTTCTATTATAATTAGTTGTGTATTGTTTGTCTTTACTACTATGCTTATCTTGACATTCTTTTCATAAATGCAATTACTTTTTACTATGAATTTTTTTACTATAAAGATATTTTTTTCTTTTTAATAGTAAGGAAATAAATTATAGATTGGTATTATAATACAATAATGTGTGTTTAATTGTAAACTCTTAATTTTGCAAACAAATCTGAATTCAGTTCAGTTGTGAAAATATAAAATTCATCTTTCTATTTAATTCAAGCTCATCATGTTACAGGTTTGAAAAAAATATTAGCTAAAAACTTGTACTTTTGCTAGTAAATTTTGTTTTAAAATAAAAAAAATGATTCAGATTATTTATTAATGTCAAAAGCTTGCAGTTTCATCAGCAACAATACTGTAAAAATATTTTTACTTGATTCTTGAAACTATTTTGTTTTTAATGTACTTTTTTTATGATTATAAATTTGTAGATTTCAACAGTTTTTTTTTAAATGCACTATCTTTAAAGTTTTAAATTCATTTAGAAATTAAATGCGCTTAAGTGTTCATAAATCATTCCATAGAATTCCTTAAGCCCGCCACACACGATAGGATTTTTACTTGGAAAACTAGTAATTTGAAAAAGCTGTACCATATGTGGGTGGGGAAGTTTGACAGGCTCAAGAAAATTCAAACAAGCTCTGATTTTGCATCCAACAGGGGTTAGTTACAGGAAATTTATCAATTGCTTCCTGTTGTCGTGTGTCTGTTCCCACTGGTTTGCAAATTATTTCTTGTTGACTCTTAGGAAAATTAATATTTGAAATTTCTGATTTACTGAAACTTAGATTCACGTTTTACGTCACGAACATTAGATACACTTTTTAAAAAATGTCCATGAAGCAAATATTGCAGGAATTTATTGAAGTCTATTAAGATGAGCCTTGTTTGTGGCAAATAATGAGTGTCGATTACACAAATAAAATAAAAAGAAAGTTAGCTTACGAAAAATTATTAGAAATATATGAAAAGATAGATGAAAAGGCTTCAATTAACGAAGTAAAGGAAAAAGTTAATGCCCTCCGTAGTTCCTATAAAAGAGAAAAATCAATGAATCGAAAAACAGTGGTGTAATCACTGAAGGATATATATGTGTGCCGACTTTATAGTACTTTGAATATTTATCATTTCTGGACAAAACTGCAATTCCACATGTTGAAGTATCTTTCATGAATTTTGACACAAGTTTTGTTGAGAATGGTGATGAAATAAGTTAAATAATTTATTTTGTAAAATCATTCTCGATCTGAATGAATATATATAATTACTCATTTATCGTAAAATTTAACTACAAAATTTTATAATAAGCTTTATTGGAAAACAATATATTTTTTATTTCAGAATGCTTACAAATCTTCAAAATAAACATTTTAAAATTTTAATTTTCTATATTTTTAAACATTAAGTTTAAGCAATAAAGATATTAGTTGTGATTATCCTGTTGTTTTCTTTAAATATTCTCTATGCAATTAAATAATAAAATTAAAAATAATAAATTGATTAATAATAATAAAAGAAAATTAAATTTGTGCTTAATTACTTTCTACCCCCTTTAAATGATCCAGCAGAAAAATCCTATCGTGTGTGGTGAGCTTTAGATATTTTGTTTCAAACTTCCATTTGTTTTTGGTCACCAAAAATTTTTTTTATGTGAAATGTTTTGTAAACAAAATATGGCTTTAAACTATTTTATTTAAGAGTAATGAATTGATAGAAATATCAAGTTAGATAAACTGAATGTTTTTGATTTTATATTATTAAGATTTTTTTTTTAAAAAATATTTTCTCCAATTGTTTTTTTTATTTGTTGTCTGAGGCTTGCTTCAACTGCTCATTTATTTATAGATAAGTATTTATGCATTTATAAAATGAGTTATAAATGATTATTATTTGGGAAATTTAAATTTATATTTGTCTTGTTAGGAAGTCATGGTAGACTAATTTCATAACATCAGCATTATTGTGAATAAAAGTGGATCAAGGTCAAGCAAATCTTTTGTAAAAATAATATACAATAATCTTTTGCTATAGATATTCTTGTTATCTCGATATTATGATTAAAAAACAAAATTAGGTTCTTATATTTCATATTAAATATTCGTATATTTCATATTCTTATATTTCCTATTTATATTAAATGCAAGATTCTTATATTTCATATTTAAATAGCTATAATATTATTAAACTAATATATTATAGCTTTAAATAGCTATAATATTATTCTTTTACATAATTTATCTATTCTGAGTAATATCTTATTTGTTCAGTAAATGAAGCTTTTAATTTGTATATGTACTTTCTGATTTTTTCTCCCTTGTATGAGCTATGTAAAATAATCATAATTTTATATTTTGATATAGGTATTTTGGGAAAAACGTCTTCAAGGCATATATGCTTGTGATAGCAAAGGGAAAGTTATTGAAACATTTGAACTTCCCTCCAAAATTAAAGGTTAAAATCTTTTCATCAAATATCACTTTATGTATTATTATTGTATTTTTATTTATTTAATTATTGATGTAGATTTATTTGTCAAATTTAGGAATATTTTCTGAAAGAAAAAAGGTAATATTAATTTAATTTCAAGTATATCAGAATAAAATATGTTAAAAAAAGTTTTTACAAAATCTTATTTAGGATTATTATGTACTTGATACTAATTTTCTCTTTGTTTTCCTAAGTTACTCTGTTTATGCAGGATTTCATTTTAATTCAGAGGTTGACAGATATTTCTCTGATTTATTTTCTTCTTCTAAATATTCTTCTAAATTTTGATTTGGTTTCTTTTTCTAATTTTTATTATTTATAAATTATGTTTTAAAAAATGGATAATTTTCTTTATTGCTTTAAGTGTATATATATATATATATATATATATATATATATATATATATATATATATATATATATATATATATTTTAAATTTTTTATTTTACATTGTGTATATTTGAACCTATAAAATGGAACTTTAAAATAAAAATAGATAGTATTTGATGCAAGTAAAATGTAAGATGATGGGTACCAAATCTTTATAGAAATTCATTGCATTTGTTTACTCAATTAGTCATTATTATTTACTTTTATTTTTCAATGTAAAATTTTATATTTAGAAATTTATTTCTAAATATGAAATTCATTTTTAAATTTAAAATTTGTTTCTAAATCAAAAATAAAATTTATTTCTAAATGTAAAATTTTGTTGAATGATGGAAGATGGATATTAGGCATTTGCCTTCTGTTTGCACATATATCTGGATAGATGCTTGGTATTTTTTTTTTGTGTTTCTTTCCTTGAAACAAGAAAAATTTGCATATTATCTATGAAAACGTTTTTTAAAGGCAATTTATGTGGAAATTAAAATGCCTTACAACAACATTTGACTATTAGGCTTTTCTTTATTGGGTGTCAATTATTGTTAACTTTTTTTAATGTGAAATTTTCAAAATGTAAACAAATAATGTTATTACTGTCAGTAAAATATGTAACACTATTATTCAACAGTGGTTAAAATTTAAAAAAATACATACTGGAATTTCATAATTAAAGCAATAAATTGTTATTGGAAGCATATGTAATTAATATTAAAAAATCTTAGTAATTTTTGGTTTAAACCATGGGGTTTTTAATTGGTAGGTTCAATATCTTTAGTGAAATAAAAAAGTAATAAAGTTTAAAAATAATAGACTTTATTGTAAAATTCATCTTGAAAATTTGAAAAATTCCATGATGTAATGCTTAAACTGTAAAAGAAATAATTATCCGAAAAATATATGAACATGAGCCATGAGTAAACTAGCTAAAAATAATTTAATATTAAGCTGATTTATTGTAGGATTAGATCTAACAAATTAAAAAATATGTATTTTTTTCTATCAAAATTATTAAAAATTCTGTATAAAAAGTAATATTAATATTTATAATTTTGTTATGTCGTTTTATAAAAATTTATATATATATATATATATATATATATATATATATATATATATATATATATATATATAAGCATATACATATAATATTAGAACTATTATTCAGAGCAGCAACACTGTGCTGTGACACTTAAAGTGTGACATCAAATTTTAGAAGTATAAATAGTAAAATTTATCCTATTTTATAGTATATATGTATATATTAAATACTAAAAAGAGTTTTTTATTATGAGTTAAGTAATAAACATACTAAGTTTTTTTTAGAAGTATCATATTATTCCATTTTAAATTCAAAATTATTATCCTAAACTATTTTACACTGTGTATTATGGGTATGTAAATAACTTCTTAACTTATCTTTTTCTTTGTGCGCCATGACAAAAACAGTTTGCGAATTACTGATCCGGAAGATATATGTAATAAATAAGAGATATTATAATAAGTTAATGATTAATTTTATTGATTAAATACTTTTTTAATATAATTTGATAATATTTTCTTTATAACATTAAGCTTTAGCTTAAAGTTGTAGAAATTTTATTTTATGACAGTTAAAATGAATTTTCAATGTATGTCATATCAAAAACTGATTTTCCAGATCATAAATCCTACCTTACCAATTCCAGAATAATTCACCTGTTTATTAGGAACATTAACACTATATATTTTTTTCATTTTCATCATTACTGACCTAAATTTGGACACTGAAGTTATTATAGTTTGCCTAAAATAAAAATGTTTTATTGAAAATTAAAATGTAACAAATCTCATTTTTTTGGATCTTATTTATGGCAGACAAACTAAGAGATTTTTCACAATTTATAAGAAAGTTGCCTTTCAGAATATGGATTCGGAAAGATGGATTTATTCAGAATTTACTTCTGAACTGAACGAAATAAATTATAAAATGATGCAATAACTTTTAATTTACACCTCTTGAGAATATTTAATTTATCAACATACTTTATTAAAGTATTTATTAAGGCAAAACTTTTTGTAAAATTTTTATATAAAAATATTTTTTTCAAAAATAAAAAAAAAAATTTTAATGTTTAAATGAAGGAAAATTTGTTATCTATATAGTAAAGGATGCTACATGCAATTTATTTGATTTTAGTAGGTAAATCCCAATCTCCATTATGATTTTATTTTTTAATATAACTGGGTGTGCAGAAATTATAATTTTATTTCAAATAGTTAGTGTTGGACATTTTAAATAATACATAATTTCCTGTAATTTTTAAGTGTATATTCTTTACATATTTCCTCTATTTAATCTTTATCCAAATTTCTGTTTCATATTTCAAAGTCAACTAATTGTAATTAACATAAAACTAAAGAGAGTTATGAGGGAAAGCAACTATACAGAAACCTCTGGATTCTATCTAATAGCCATATTTCAATTCAACATCATAAAAATTGGGCCCAATTAGGAAATAAAACCAGTTTATCACTCTTATGAAATGTAAACCATTTCTCATCAACACAAAGTATATTTTCAGTGGATCCTATTCCATGTTAAGATGTATGGAAATGAATTGGTTGACACACTTGCAAAGAAGGGAATAGACTATCCTGTCTTTTTCATCTCAGAGCTCACATATTTAGAGTTATTCTTGAGACAAGAGGCCCAGAAAAATAATTAGTACCTCTACCTCACAACTGGTATAAAGGCAAAAGACTAGGGCTTTTTCCCTTGTTACAAGCAAACCAATACATGTCTGTTCTGACTTGCCAGTGGGTGCTTGAAAGGTTTCACATATTCCAGGGTTTGCAAGAGGTTTCATCTTTGCCCTGAATGTCGGCAAGAACAGGCATCATATCAGCAGATCTTGGACTGGACTGGGTGAATACACATAATTGCCCACTTCTTATATTGGACTTCATTAATGTCAATAGTTTCATTGATCTGGTTGAACAGAGTCAGACCAGATGAGAGATTAGAAACAACAACAACTTAGTCATAAATTATTTTAAAATGAGAAAGTATAAGGAAAAAAAATTGTAAAATTATTTTTTGTTTCATTTTTTTCTAATTATATAGTTTTAAAAGTAAATATTACTACTTACCTTATTTTTTGGCTGTAGTTTTATTTTAATGATAATATCATTGCTTAATTTTTCAGTTTAGAAGAAATACATAGAAATAAGTAATTTATTGTTTTCTACCATTTTTATAATTTTTACTCAATAGTAATATTTTTTCTAGCTGTTGGGCTGCAGTTAGGTGAGGAAACTATTCTAAGAAGTATTGCAACTGCATTGCACATCAATGGGCGTCCTATCACTGGGCAAAACAAACCAAAGGCACTTCTTGATAAAAGCCCTGGAGCCTTCATCAATCCTGATCAGCCACTTGTTCTAGTAGGTCTATCATAATTTATGGATTTATTATTTTTTGTGTTATTGTGTTTGTGTTGATCAGTAAAAGTATGGGATTGAATTTTCCTTTATGATAAGAGTAGTTTTAAATCAATAATTAAAATTTGATAAAATTGTTGAGAAATAAAATGTATCAAAGCTTTCATTGTAAAAACCTTTTTTGAAAAAAAATCTTTGTTAGAAAGAAACATTAGTTTCAATGCCTATGTTTACAATAAAAATGGTTTCAATGAAAATGCTTTGATGAAAATGTCAATGATCAAAATATTCTGATAAAAATATTCGTTCTGATAATATTTTTTCTCATAATATTAACAGTCATCAACAATTAATTATCTTTAAAATTTTTTGTTTAAACTTATGAAATTATTATTTCATTACTGTTATTTAATAATGTTTTGTTTAAACATAATTGTTTGAAATAATTGTCTCATAAGAATGACCACTAGTTTTAACATATGCTAAATTATTGAAAAAATAGTTTATAATCAGATTTTAAGTTACATATTTATATAAAAACTTATTCCTTGGTTATCATTTTAGCACTGTCTAATAAGTAGAGAACCTTGTGGGAAAAGCATGATTTGCCATTAATTAATTGTAACTTAATTAATTGTATTTTCTTTAATTGTAACTGCATTACAATTATTTCTTTAAAGCCAGAGAATTATTAAAAATTAATTATAAATTATATCAAAATACATAGTTTTATATAATTTCTTTTTATACAAACTGAGTAAAACTAAGTTTGAACTCCATAATTCTATCTTTTTTGTATTAATGAATATTCTTTATGATAAAGGTAAATGTTACATTATACCATCTTATAACATTTTTTCAGTCTCATTTTATATACATCATTCTATCATGTTTTAAAACAATAAAATTATTTTGAAAAATTGAGTAGTCTTTCTGTAAAATATGTTAGAAATTTCTTTTTTAACTGACACATACTCTTTAAAGATAAAAATTGTAATTTATACTTATAATTTTGTATGTATTTTTAAAGACTTGGAAACTCAGTCATAAGTTATGGGTTAAATTTAATTTAATATTTTGAATTATATTGTGTGTGATCACACAAGTTTTCATAATAATAAAAAGTAATTTATATATTTATTGGTTAAATTTGTTTTATATTTTTAATAAGTTAAATTCATTATTTCTTTTCGCTTAATTTGATTAAAATTTTTATATCAGGGCCTTCATGTAACTAATGAAGACATTGAATTACAAGAAAAGAGAGTCATGGAAGCCAGAGAACGTCTAAAAGAAGCTCTTAATGAATAGATTTTCCTTTTTTAAACAGTTCAAACGGTAGGTACTGAAATTGTGGTAGGAACTGAATTCAATAGAATAAATGATCCATCTTCAACTTTTTTTGAATGCATTTTGAGTTTGTAATTAGAATTTTTATTAGGTATGAAGCATGTATTAATACAAATACTTTAATGTGTTCATAAATAATTTAATATATACCAGGTTCTCTCACTCTGAAGTGCAAAAAGATTTATGGGGATTAAAATGAAATATTTTGAAATGAGTATATTTAATGTATTTAAATAATTATGTTTGAAATATCGAAAATAGTTTGTCATGCTAATAAAAAATGCCTGAGAAAGTACTTAATCAATTTGATTGAACTGAATCATCTTATAAGTGAAAAAGTTTTCTAATGAATAACTAAATATTTTAAAGTTTTTTTACGCTGCTTTTAATTTTTTTGTTTAAAACACAATGAAATCAGCTGGATGTTATACTAGGTATATTCAAAATTGACAGTTAAAACTTTTTTAAGTGTCACCCTTGGTGATTTTGTAAATCAGTTTCCAATGCTTAACAGAAAAATAAGCCAAGGAAAACTGGGGAAAAAACAGTTATAATTTAACTAAAACATTACAGTTACAAATGTATTAAAGTGTGTGTACACATACACGCTATTTTTCAGATTGGTTGATGATTTTCAGTCTGATATACATTGTTCAAAATTTCTTGCTTTCTTTACACAATAAATATTAAATTACTATCATAAAAAATTGTTTTGAATGATTTTCTTAAATTTTAAGTAAGTTATTAAAATTAATTCATATTTTTTCCAGAAATTTTTTAAGTACAAAAGCAGCTTCATTTGAATGCAACTTGACAAGAAAAGCTGAAGGTTCATTAAAATTGACATTTCATCATTGCAAATCTTAACTATGTAAATACATTCATCACTAGTTGTGGTCCAAACTGAAATATACAATCCTTCAAACTGCATTAATCATGTATTTTTTATAGTTTAATATAAATGACCATTTTAATGTCCTGCATTTTTCCTGTATAAAATCATACACTTGTAAATAAACAATCAGTTTTATACTAAGCAAACGTTTTGTAAATAAAAAATATTTTAATAATGTTTTGTGTTTATTGTTGATTTAAAAATATTTTATTTATGGAAATTCATAGTTTAAGGCAAATAGTATGTTATTTTTGTATTACATTAAGTTTGAATAACAGTCCTTTTCATTGAACCATATGAATGTATTGTCAGTATTTAAAGGAATCTAAAGTATAAATATTTGTAGCAAATAATAGATGAGGCCAAAATGAGCACTATTGTTTACCAGAACCATTGTTTATTAGCGAACACTATTGCTTAGTGTTAATTATGAATTGAGACTGTGGTATAGTAATATAAAAATGCCACCATGATTATTTTTAGAACTTCATATTTTGAAGAAAAAATATTAGACTACTATTTACCAATTTCTTTTAATGAAATACTTTGAATTTAACATGTTTTCTGCAAAACGTCATGCAATTTAAAATTCAAATTATTCTAGTTCAAAATAATATTTTTTTCACATAAAATGGGAAACAATGATAGCATAATCAATATTAAATGATAACTTTTTTTAAATTTTATTTATTTCATCATCAAAGAGAATATTAAACCATAATATGATTATTTTCTTATTTTTATTGTTGTGAGAGTAAACAGTGAGCTTGAAAAGAATTTGATTTCAAATTCCATAGAAGTTTTGCTTTCTATGTTTCTGAGTTTGTTAGTTAATATACTATTTGATATTATTAATTTTTATTATATACTTATATATTTTTGGTCAATTATTTAGGATAAAAGCGTATTAAACTTACAAAAATAATGAAAGAGGTTTCAAAAAGTTATATTATATTATTTAAAAAGCTTTCCATTATCAAATTATTCATTGTTCTCACTTGTCAACATTAATGAATTTTCTCCATTATTTTTCATTGTTTGTGAAATTCTTATTGAATTATATCTGTAAATGTCTGAAAAATATTGAGTACATTATTTTGAAAATTGTGTCATATATTTTTGAAGTTGATAATATTTTTTTATATATTTCATCCCTTTTTCCAATTTAAAATCATTAAAATAATTAACTTGATATTGATAAAATTGATATTGAAATGTGATGCAACTAGGTTGTTCCATTTATTTTTAATAGCACAAAATTCCCAAAAGCAAGTTCTCTAATAATTTATTCTAAGGTTTCTCATTTAAATAACAGCTGAAAATGTCAGGAAAAAAAATTAAGTGATTATTTTTAAAATTTTATAATCTTTTTTATAAAGGATCAAAAATACTTTTTCTTAGGATTAATTATTATTTAGCAAAGTCTTATATATTTCTTGTGTAACAATTTTTTGTTCTTTTTATCATCTTTTCTTTTAGAATTGGTACACAAAATACATTTTCATGTTCTTGTTAATCTAGATTATGATTTCAAACATCTGTATGAGTCAGCTGATGATGATGTAATGTAGATATCTAGAGTTAGTTTCTTTTCTGTAAAATGAGGTTTTAATTTGTTATTGGTTACATTGATGCAATTTTCAAATTTGATGCAAGGAAAATAAAATATTCTGTAATCATTTAAAGTGATATAGATATCGTCAAATTCATTAAGATTAGTTGCATGGAATTTGTGGGCCACATTTGCAGAATGGACTTTTCATCATTAGCATTTAAACTTATTGCCACAGATGCCCTATAATCCAAGATTTCAAATTCTGAGTTTAGTGAATTTTGGCAGATTTTGTTATATTTCTGGCAACCTGGTTTTTATTACATCATAGATATGAAGAAGGAGACCAATAAAAGTTATGCAGAAGATTCTATTTTGGAAACCCTTGTATTTACGTCATTGCACACATCACAATATGTCATCTTGGCAACATTTCTTCATCGCCAAAAAAAAAATTCAGAATTTGGAATCCTAGATTATACAGCATGTGTGCCAACTTTTCAATCACAAACCTTTGGTTACTAGAAAAATAGTTAGGCTGAGGTTAAGAGGAATGGACTTTGTAGAGGGAGATTTTAAGACCCTAAGAGTAATTAATTGGAACTCAATTGTAAAAAATAGATCACAGTGGGCCAGTTCTTGGGAAAGGCCCTTGCTCATCAGGAGCTATTGCATCAATAGAAGAATAATCATTCAGTGTGTCAAAAATTTTATTTAGTTAAAAAATTCAAGTGCTATTAACTTATAATTAGTTTCCAAAACTTGATTTGTATAATTAGTTTTTTAATATGTCCTTTAGAAGAGTGTTGAAATAATAGGCTTTAATAATATGTTTTTTTAGACTTTATTGCTTAATATATTAAGTAATTAAAATTTTATCGTTAACTTGGAAACTCTTAAGTTAGCTGTCATTCTACATAATGGAGAATCTTTAAATTACAATATTATTGAAAGGCTTTTTGCAATATTCAGAGTATATTCAATCTTTTAGTTTTATTTATAATTAATATTATTATTAAATTATTTATTATATATTATTTTAATAAATGAGGATTAATATTATTTATAAAATTTTTTATGAATATGGTCAATCAATGGTAAGAAGTTTGAAAAATTCTCATTTTAGTGTTCATTTTAGTCTCATTTTAGTGTGTTAACATAATGAAAACATTCATTTACAGTATAATCATAAATTAATTTGTAATAATGTTTTTCTTTTTTTCTTGGAATATTGATTTTGTGTACTTTGCATATTATGCAAACATCTATTATAATTGCCCTTTTTAAAATCTCTATACATGAAATATCAAGGATTCATTTTGCTTAGTGTTTTTGTGTACATAAAAGTAATTTAAATAAAATTTATTTAATTTGTAAAATGACAAATGTAATTTTAATTAAATTTTCCTTATTAATTTATTTTCTCAGCAATTTATTATAAGAAATCAATTTATTTTTTGTATAAATTCTCTGGAAATTACAAAATGTCTTTATCATTTTCTCATCTACACGCTCACTTTGCTCAGAATAAGCCTTGAAGTTAAATATTCTTATATATTAATTATTTTTCTGTTAAATCTCTTATATCATTAAATAAACTGATGTGCACATCAAATATTTTTCATTGTTGGGGATTTTTGCAATGTTTCTTGCAATTACAGCTTGAATTGTAAAACACAGCATAAAGAATTACCAGAACACATCCTCCAAGTGCACATTTCGTTAGATAAATATCATTTTCTCTCATTTTTTTAGCTTTTTCCATTACCGTATTCTTAACAGTTTTTTCTGATGGTGAACTTCTTTCTTCAATTGATCGCTTTTTTATAATAGCTGTTTCTGGCATACAGTTATAAGTACAGGTGACATTTTCAAGTTTGCGAGGTAAAGATTTCTGATAGTCTTCATTTTTGTAACACTCATGAAAATTTTTTGAACGTTTTCTCAGGGGATGCTGTGAAAACTTTCCATCTGAAAATAAAAAAAAAAAACATTTGTTGTTTTTAATCAAGTTTATATCGTAAGTTGTCAATTTTTTAAAACTTATTGGTCCTCTGCCAGAGAAGGTTTTGCCATTTTTTAAATTTTTGTCCTAATTATTCAGACAATATTTCACTCCATAAATTTCACACTTGATGCTTCGTTTGGAAAGCCATAGCTCTCAGTATTTTCCCAAGTTATCCTAATTTGGAGAAGGCTGTGTGCTTAGCTTCACATCTTAAATTTCAAAATATTTTATGTATTTTATATTCAAAATAATGAAATACTAACTTTTATTTCAGTATCATAAGAAACAAGTATAATTAAATTTTCTTGTTTTAAAAGCATTTAATTTTATGTCACCATATAATAATATATCTGTTCATTACAATAATATTTAATAATTTTAATGAATGACAGCTGAACTTGAAGTAAGAAATTAATTTGAACTTGAATTATTTATTATTGATTAGTATAGCTACATTACTATTATGTAAATAATTATTTAAATCATATTATTCTCTTTGAAAATATAATATATAAAATATGTTTTATGTAATCTCAAGTGCGTGATTGACTGGGCGGATATGAACAGGGCATGGATGTACTTTATCTATCTTTGTCCTTTCCTTATATGAATGGTTTGTGCATGCTTGCCTATCCTATAAACAGGTACCTATAGCATGTGTGTACTGAAGAAGTCGGATTCCACTCCTAAATATGGTTCAGATGGAAAAGTTGAGCAGCGCAACCCATATTGCCAGCCTAGCTAGCATACGACAACAACAACATGTGATCAAGTTGTACAATTTTCATAAAATAGTGCTAAAAATGTTCATAAAAGCAGCAGATTTAATTTTAAAAATCAGACTGATTGATATCATACAAAATTATTTAAATTGAAGAATGACATTACTTTTGAAATTTAAATGAAAAAATATTAGAATTTTATAAAACAATTACCATTTAGTTCATGAATTTGCCTTAAGTTTATGGTTCTGCAGTCAATAAGGGACAAAAGAATTCCATTCAAAAAGCATAAGTCAATGACGCTAAAAAAGAATATTAACAATTAACTTGCTGAAATTTCCTTCCATCTCTTATTTTGTTACAGATATTAGTGATAAAGGAATCAAATATATATATATATATATATATATATATATATATATATATATATATATATATATATATATATATACACACACACACACAGAAAAAAACAAGCTAATGACATTTTATTTATGTAGTAAGTGCTGTTTTTTACAAACCTCTAATTTATGAACACTGAACTGGTTTACAAACTGAAGACCTTTGCTAATATGTCTCACAATGATGATTTCTCATTGAGCCATACTAAATCCCTTAATTTCAAGGATAGCTTTAATTCCCATTTATGAACCAAGATTTTGAAATATTTCCCTTTTTTTCTGTGAACAATTTTCATACATCTTATGTTTGCCTTTTATTTTTTTATCGTATGATTTTTTCTTCTTTTTTTATAGTTGAGAAACTTTATACATTTGGGTAAACGTTTTTATTGGAAAATTGTAAATCTTTCGAATTGTTGATAACTTACTGCTCAGGCGGTGTTGAAATCCCTGATTTTTAAAAGCAATTAGTACTCTGCCAAATCTAACTCCTACTTCACAGTCTATACATCAGAGTATAACCAAGCTTCAAATGCAAATATGTAAGGTTCTCTTGTAAGAGGATTCAAGGCCTTGGAATCGCCTTATGAAGTGGACATCCTAGCCCCATTGAACTGGTCAGTCCATGCTTGGAATGATGTCGCAGAAATAAACGAAGTCATTTTGACATACAAGTTTTATTAAAGAAATCATAATTGAAGAAAGCCAAGAACCTTAACCTGGCGATTTGAGAAAAGATGAATTACTCATCCATGATCTTTGACAAAGAAACTCACTGCTATCAGGGCCCGACTTACTCTAACTGGGGCCCGGGACAAAGACTTTTTTCGGGGGGCTCTTTCTGCTTCACAACAAGAAACATCCTATTCGATTTGGCAAACGATTCTATTAGATTGGCAACGTAAAATAAAGGACGTGGTGCCCTGGTTGGCTTGGGCGTTGTTCTTATTATCGGAAGGTTGTGAGTTCTAATCCTGGCTTAACCAAAGACTCGTGTTCGCTAAAGTCAGCTGGGGCACGTTAAAACGGCGTGGTCGCCATGTCCTCTAAGTGGAATGACCTCCAATACTTGGTTAATTTTTTAAAGTCACGAAGACTCCACCTTCTGTTTTTAACTGGTTGAGTCCAACTCAGGGCTAAGTACGAGGAAGCATGCTGGTGCAACAACAACGTAAAATAAACTTTCCATTCGATTTGTGCTATACTCTTAAAAATCAACAGAAATTCCACTCAAAATGATTTTTAGTTCTTTTACTTCTTAAAGCTCAACCGTGGATTAAATGAAGGATTAAAAATTAATCCACATTAAAAAGATAGGAATAAATCTAATTAAGTGATTTCTTCCAATTGTATATCAAAAATTGTTTAAGATTTAAACGAATTAGACAAATCTAACATTCATTGAGTTGTTAAAAACATTCGATTTTTTAAATTGTGTACATGCGGTTCAAACGATAGTGTTTCCACAAAAAGGCAGAGCGAGGGGCGAGCTAGT
This sequence comes from Latrodectus hesperus, assembly GCA_037975125.1. Classification (NCBI taxonomy): domain Eukaryota; kingdom Metazoa; phylum Arthropoda; class Arachnida; order Araneae; family Theridiidae; genus Latrodectus; species Latrodectus hesperus. The sequence continues at coordinate 2,251,840 of CM075856.1, forward strand.
GACAGAGCCGTGATCTTTAGCAGTTCCGAGTCCGATACCCAATTACTGTGAAGCAAAAGGAGATGGGTGTTGCGTTTCTTCATTCTGCATGCATTATTGGCAGAAAATTTTCAGTTTCCTTTTCTTGTCGTACACGAATACGGTCCATCATCTATGGAAAGACCTGACGGAAGGCAATAGACTGTGGGTTGTTGTTGGTCCAGCATGCTTCCCTGCATCTAGCTCTTGTGGAGAGGAAGGTGCCAGCTCATATGTGACCTTCGTCATTTGGTCGTTGTTCAAAATAACGAGATACTTATTGATGGGCGATTGTTCCAAACTCGTTAACCTAAAGCTACAGTTCGGGGCTCGCCTGCACGGCTACATATACGAGGTTTGTCCGGAAAATACGTATAAAAGTTGAATAATAACTTTATTTTACAAATAATTCAGGTATTACAACATGGTCCTTCAAAGTACTCACCCTGAGAGAGATACACTTCTGCCAACGCCGTTTCCACTGTTGATAACATTGTTGAAAGTCTTTAGTTGTGGTGTTGTTCAGTTGCCATGTCGTTTCTGCCTTGATGATTTCCTCATCTCCCAAGTGCCGGCCCCGAAGCACCATTTTGCATTTCGGGAACAAGAAGAATTCACAAGGGGCTAAATCGGGTGAATAAGGCGGATGCTCTGTCACGGTTATTGAGCTTCGGGCTAAAAACTCACGCACAACGAGCGACGTGTGAGCAGGCGCATTGTCGTGATGAAGGATCCACCTTCCCCTTTTGCCCATTCTTGCCCAGCTTTGCAAGAAACGATGTTGATGTGCGTTCCTCAATCAGAGAGAACTTCATGCCGACGGCAGGTGAAAAAGGGTAACTTTAAACAAACAGCCGCACACTCCTATTTACACGCAGAGCGGTCTGACTCAAACTGAGCGTTGATGGGATTGGTTACAACAGTAGTGCCACCTGACGGTAACTGCAAACTGTAAAATAAAGTTATTATTCGACTTTTACACGTATTTTCCGGACAAATCTCGTATATATAGCACTGAATTGGGCAGTTAGATAGAAGTAGCCAGTTGGTGTCTTCGTGATTTTGAAGCAGGGACCAAGCTGAAGACCCCATTCTTGGCCTGCCATCCCCTGAAACATTTTTTCACTTGGAGGTCATTGCGACCACGACCCATTTAACGTGTCCCAGCCGTCTTTAGTGAACACAACGGATCTTTGGTTGGGGCGGAAGAACTCAACCTTTCAATATGAGAACGACGCCATAATCAACCAAACCACCATTGTACTGCGCCTCTGATGTACGAGCCCGGGGCAGCTGTCCCGTATTCCCCTGCCTTAATCAGCTATTCGAAATTTTATTTCGGGATTTTTTGGATGTGGACCTGGATGTAATTTGTAGTTTGTAAGTAAGAAATGTCGGATGATTCGATGGTTGGGAACGCAAAATGAAAGAGAATGAACTTTCAGACATGAAATAAGAAAATGATGTAGTACTGTGACCGTTACCAAAACAGTCCTTTAAAGGGCTCACAAGACTTGAATACCTTTTTTGGATAACAATAGAGAGAGAGAGAAAAAAGAAGCTTTCTCCTAAATTGAAAAAAACAAAATGTGGTTTTGAAAATTATAGTTCTGAAGTTGGAAAACAGAGGGATTACTTTGCCAGATTTTTTTTTATCAATAAAATGAAAATTTACTTCGAGTTTTATTTTGATGCCCTTTTTTATATAGTGCATATATAATGGATAATTTTTTAAAACTTAGTTTGGTACAAAAAAAAATTAGTTTTAAATCTTGTATTTATTTTTCTATTTTATGAATTTTCTATTTTAAACTTTTGACTGATCGTTACGAATTCGTGAAAAGAAACATCTATAGATGCATGTATAAGTACAGGTCTTTTCGAAAATATTGTAAAAGCGTGGCTGAAAACTTATTTATTGTGCGAGGAAGAATATAGGACTTATTTAAATATGTAACTATCATTTTTTTGTACTACATTAATTCTTATAATCTCAAAAGTGCATTGTGCATCATTATTGCTGAATTTTATTTCGGATGAAGCTAAAATTAGAGAGAATTCTAACTAGCGAGAGTCCATCTGGTCGGTGCATCGGCAACCATAATGGCACAACTGCTGAGAATATCGATAACCATCGGGATAAAGATCGTAAATGCATATAAATATGTATTTATGATCATCATCACAGTTTATGAATTGGTACAATGCCCATGATCAAAGACAAGCAAGGCTAATAAATAGCACGTGCCCTAGCAAAAGGCAAAAAGAATTATTAAAGCTCAATAGAGGCAGTCTAAGGAAAGCAGTGGGACTACTTACAGGACACTGCCACCTCAAAAGACATCTCACCATAATGGGAGTTTCAGATGGTCCCACTTGTAGAGGTTGTCACTATATGGAAGAAACTTCAATACACATCTTATGTGAATGTGAAACCTTTTCTGCACATAGATTTGAACACCTGGGTCAGCACTTGATTGAACCTAGGATGTTGCAGGAAATTCCTATAAAATATCTGCTGAACTTTGCTTCAGCCACTGGTCTCTTCAAATAGGGCTTTCTGAGGGGTATAGTAAAATAGACCTATGGTCGCGGTGCTAGGACCACCCTAATTTTAAATCTAAATCTATGATCATCATAATATGCAAACAATAGCTAAGCTACAGAATTGTAGTAGGAAAATCAAGCTTTTTGCAAGAGACCGGTGAACATTAAGAAAGATTTGCTACCACCAATGGAGACGAAATTGATTGCAAACTGAATGAACACTTACTGAGCTCATCTGCCAATACAGTTTTTAGAAAATTGCAAAAACAAAATAGAGGACAATGCTTTTCTTCTTCTGACTACAGCAGTAATGCAACCATTATTCACAGTTATAAATATTTTTAATACGGAAAATGCTGTGATCATTGATGATCATAGTAAATTAGGTTAGTTTATTACGATGCATTTCCGGTTGCTTATTTCCGTTCGATGAAGCAAGTAAAGATAGTCCAACTTCCTAATAATTTTGATTTACGGTCAGGTGGCGCTTCAGATTTGATCTGTCATTGATTCTCATTGAGATCTGATCTTCAGATTTGATCTGTCATTTTTTTCTTACTTTTTTTCTTACTATTTTTTGGAAGACTTGAAAGTGGATTGGATTCTACGGAACTTTTAACGTGCATAAGCTCTCTCAGCACGACAGTCTTCAGTTGTGTCACTTATAGAACCTACTATCCGGAAGTAAACCAGCTTTCTCTTCCGCGGTATCGCAGCTTTCTTCAGAGTACAAAAATAGTGTGCCAGCTGAACCAACGTGTTCGATTACCATTTATATTTATGTATAAGTAGACCACCCCGTTATTAAGAAAAACTTTTAGTAAAACAAACATGTCACATGGGCCACTTCATCAATAAAATAGTACACCGATATTCTCAATAAAATATCACAATTTTTAGAATTTTTGCTTAGTTTCATTATAGAACATTATAAAAGTTAAAAAAAATATATGGTATTGAATTTTATTCGAATCTTTCAAATTCTTATTCGGAGTCAAAATTGCCAAATAAATTCTAAAATTATTTTCCAGTATAATAAATAAACAGTTTTTTGTTTTTCTATATATGAACGATAAATTTAATCAAGATTGGCAACATGTCATGGATAGGAATTTCTCGTAAAACTTTCGACTTATACGGGCATATATAGATATGTGATACATTTAAAAATTTTTTACATGGAGAATTATATATATATAAATTTAAAATGCCAACAACAACAACTTACCCTATTATTTTCATGACTGCAAAGATTAATATTCATTTCCAAATACTTCTTAACCCGTTTGCGAATCAGAAGTAAATGAAAAGAAATAACCAGATGTCTTCTATAAACAAAGCTTCTGGGAATTCTTAAGCAACATTTGTCTTAAGACGATTGATGGATGAGAATAAAAACTACATTAAAAAAAAAGACAACTTGCAAAATTAAATAACTGTCTTCGTTGCTAATATAATATTAAACAGATTATTTTTTGTGATTTCATTAAAGAAAAACAAAATTTGGTGATGGTTGGTTGGCAGCTGTTCTGAGACTTTTAGCTGCTCCGGCTTTATTTGGTGATGGTTTAACGTGTTTTTCCATTTATCTCTGTTCTGTTATTCGATTTTTTAAAAAAACCGGTTTTGGTTTTTCAGTTGTGCAACATAGGATTAAAAGGGAGTGAGATACTTTCCTGGTGAGATTAATTTCCGGTCAATATATAAAATAAAAATGTGTGTGTGAAAACAGTATAACATTAATATATATATATATATATATATATATATATATATATATATATATATATATATAACAGCAGTAAGAGGAAATAAAAATGGTTTCTAGATTTTTAAATAACAATTATGAGCCCCAGTGGCTCAGTAGCTTCACGCCGCTTCCCGTAAGCTCATCGAAGTGAAGCATCATTTGCCGCGGGCAGTGGTTGGGAGGGTGACCACGGTGTACTCTCCTTCACTGGGTTGCTAGAACTCCATGGGTTGGGGGAAATGTTCACGTTAATATGTAGCGTCAAATGTCCTTCCGCTGGTGTTTCGTGGGAGTGGAGAGGAGATTGCCAGCTCAGGTGTGGCCTCATCACCTGACCATGGTTCAAAATTATGATGCACCTTAAAAAGAGCAAAGTCGTACTTTCACCTTCGTGGTGCTCTGATCCAAACGAAAGACGCTCTCTATTGACTTAATTCGCACTGCCAAAGGCATATCGAGCTTGGCTTGTCCAAGTGTCATAAGCAACAACAACAACAATTATAACATTTCGTTGCCATTTTTATTAAATTTGTGTTTTAACAGGTTAAATATTTTCCAGAAAATTTATAGGAAAGCAACCTGAAATTTCTTAAAGAACCATTAATTATTTTACGAAGAAGATTCTCTCTTAAACTTATTGTTCATTGTTAAAACTTGAACGTATGCCCTTTCTGAAACCGTGCTGTAAATAACCAAATTGGCTAAGGCTGTTGCAATACACTTTAATATCTACCGCTAAATTGTCCTCCGATTTTCTTTAGATAGTTGGCCATCTTCACGTGTCGCAAATGAGAAAGCTGAGAAAACTCCCAAGCACCTACCCCAAAACCTGTATGAAAATACATACAGGTTCTTTTTATTGCATATATTTTTGGTTACATATTTTAGCTGATCAAAGTCTCTAAACAATGCCAACCACGACACAATTTTGAATTATGGTCTTATGGCAAGAATGGAACTTGATTTGCAACCCTCCAATCGAAACTCCTATTCAACACATTAAGAAGTACATTATACTTTATGGAAAGCAAGGAGTAGATATCAAATCTCCTGTCTCAGAGACACCTGGCTATGCTATTGTTGTTGTTTCTCATTCCCATAACCAGCAGTGCTAAATCAGGTCCATGAATTCATTCACCCTATTGAAATTCAGTATTATTTGTGGGTCTTGAACCAGGTCTTGCCTGGTAAGTCCCAGACAACATAAATTGTGACCAAGGAAGGCTTGTACAGAAGAGCGCATAGTGCAAATTTTGTAGTGCTTATTGCCTCCAACAAAAGTCTCTGATGACAGATGACCACTAATGAAACGGGTAAGAGCAGTTTGATCTCGTCCACTGCTGGCCCGAATGAAGGAGACGCCAGGGTATATTACTGATATAAACTACGCTCTTAAAAATATCAAGAAAAATTCGCATCAGAGGGATTTTTAGTTTTTTTCCCCTTCTTACAACTCAATTGGGGATTAATTAAACGAGAGATTAAAAATTAATCCACATTAAAAAGATTAGAATGAATCCAATTAAATAATTTCTTCCAATTAAATATCAAAAAGCATTTAAAAGATTTAAGCAAATATGATATTTACTGACATCTCGATTTTTTAACTGCGTATTGCGACTTAAGTGAATCATCCAACAATTAATACGAGTTAGTGATAGAGCCGTGCTCTTCAATAGTCCTGGTTCGATCCCAGTAGTTGTGTAGCAAAAGGAGATGGATGTTATGTTTCTTCATTCTGCTTGGGTAATTGACTGAAAATTCCCGATTTCCTTTTCTTGCTATGCATGAATACGTTCCATTAGTATGAAAAGTCATCCCGAAATGCAGATTGAGTATTCAAATACTTTACAACAGTTACTTGCTGTTATGCTATTTGTTATGTATCATCAAAATAAGCAGAGATCTGTAATAAAATGAGCAGCAAATTCATACGACGCAATTTCGGGGGCTTCTAACTATTTATCAATTAATAGTTGTTGTTGTTTTCCTATGACACTTGGACATGCCAAGATCACTTTTGCCTTTGGCAGTGCGAATTAAGTCATTGGGATCGTCTTTCGTTTGGATCAGAGCACTACGAAGGTGAAAGTACGACTTTGCTCTTTTGAAGGTGCCTCGTAATTTTGAACCATGGTCAGGTGACGAGGCCACACTTGAGCTGGCACCCTCCTATCCACGTCCACGCCACACCAGCGGGAGGACTTTGGACGTCACAGATGAACGTGGACACGTCCCCAACCCACGGAGCTCCAGCAACCCAGTGAAGGAGAGTACACCGTGGTCACCCTCCGAACCACTGCCCGCGGGAAATGATGTTTCACTTTGCTGAGCTTACGAGAAGCGGCGTGAAGCTACTGAGCCACTGGAGCCCTCAATTAATAGTAATTATATTAATTACATCTATAAACTAAATCAATAAAAAATATCAGATCATTAGGGAATATATTGTAGTCAAAAACTTTGATCACAGAAGGATGTTAAAATTTTAGCTGTCTCTTTGCTAATGACGCCTTTAATTCCTTGGGGCAGATGAGGATTTAACATGTATAGATTCTCTCAGCATGGCGATTTGTCATTAGTCAATATTGATTTGCCTAAAAGTTGGCCATACTGGTAGCTGAACTGTTAGCTGGCTGGTCTGCAATTTCAACAGTTTGTGGTTTTGAATCTTGCTTTGATCATGGGTGTTTGTAGTGGTTCAGAATCCACTTTACAATTTAGGTGCCAGTCTAATGAGCACTCGTGCACAAAAAATGACCGTTGAGCGACAACCGAATCAATCTTCTAGAAATCGGGATCATGTAGCCCGACTGGTTGAAGTTTGGTTTGGTTATTCCAAGGACATGTATAGTAAAGGATTAGGTGGTCATCTTCTCTGGTAAAATTCGCAATTAGTAATTCATGACTTTGGTGTTCAGAGGGGCTATAGGTATCGATATACTTCTAATGCTTTTTGTTTTAGCTGCAAAAGCTGAAAGGCGTCATTGTAACTTTGTGAGGATCAGAGACTAGATGGTGTTAGGAGTTATTATACGAAGAAAGAACAAACTAAGATCGCGAAACAATAGAAGAGCAGAAATGTTACACAAAAGGAAAGCAATATGGACAATGCACACAATACTGCACTCGAAATTTATTTAAAAAAAAAGCGGTTTTTAAATGGCATTTGCTAAGCATCAAATTACAGCCTTAAAAGATGTTCAGTATGAGAAATACCTTGCTCGACAACGCATTTCATTCTGGGAATCCTACTTTCTACCGCTGACTAACTGATGCAGCATGTCCATTCTTGAATCTTGGGCCATAAAACCCAACCAACTTACTAGCGCAGACGAAAGAGAGCCAGCATATAGATTCTGAATATCGTGGCAAATATTGTTCTTCAAATCAGACACAAAAGTTCCTGGTAAACGTTGTTCTTCAAAAATCTCAATGACCAGAGGTCTTAAGGCGTGGATCGGGAGATTGCGGCCTTGCTTTTGGGAGATACTGACAAATCGTTCGTGTGTACGCAAATGTAAACCTCAACAAGTGTTAAACTTTTGTTCTAATGTGAGGTGGAGCTTCTTCATCTTGCATGGATATGATTTCTTGAAGAGAGTCTTGTTGCTGGAGAGAAGGAATTGCGTAGTCCTTAACATGTCACGATATGCAGCCCATTGACAAAACATGTGCTAGGTCATATAGGGGTCACTTATTCAAAAAAGTATGGTTCGAGATGAATGAAGCATTGAATCTGCATCATACGGTCAATTTCATATCATGCAAGTATTTGATGTGCACCATATAGGGGTTTTAAGTGGTCTAGATACGACAATTATGGGTTATTCACCTGTCCATTAAGGTAAAAGTGGACTTCATCTGTCCACAGATGTTCCATGATCAAGAATTATCAACCGCCATTTTCGCGAGAAATTATAACGCAAAAGTTTTACGAATCTCTGGATCTTGCCATTCTAAATAAGGAACCGCTTGAATCTTATGGGTGAAGAAGATTCAAGTGGTTCATCAATATGCATGATATGGTGAATGGTGGAATAAGTTATATCAAGGTACGCGGAATCGTTGGTATACCGACAGTTCCGTGAAATGATTCACTGTTGACTTCCATAACCACAGAAGCAATATCCATGATGACTCAAATGATCCTTTTTCTTCCTTTTCCTGGCTGAATGTAAAATATTCCTGTTCATTGAAATTTCATCATGGTGTTTCTATGTAAGTGCACAATCCGACATCGGTCCATATCATTATTTTTTCAGGCAATGAAACTCTCTCACAGCTACCGTTGTAATCTCACTATTGCAATAGTGCAGTTTAGCAGTGCTGTCTTCACCAACGATACTCTCAATATTCATTAGGTTTGGGACTCTGCAATACTCATTTGGTTCTGGCGCGATCCTTTTATCATGAGTGTAATTAACATAACCTACAACAAATTAATAACCAACAGCGCCACCAAGTGGAAATATTTTGAATTATTATTTATTTTAAAAATTTGGAGCGCATTTATTGAAGTGTCTGTTGGTTAAATATTTTTCAGTTTGGACTAGTAGAACGGCTTCCAGGGCTGTTTGAATTGTGAAAGATTAATTTCGATAACACTGTATTTCATATCTGTTTAAAATTTTAGTATAAAATAAATGATTTATGTTTGATTTTAAATGATACATCTGTAGTTCCAAGTTTGTGATCTCTATCGAATTAAAAGAAGTATATAAAAAAATCGATCAAAAAGGTCCATGTTATATAAAACTGCTAAACAAATTCAAAAATTTAAGTAATTCTTCTAAAAATACAAATGAGAATTTTAAACGAGCGATATTTGTCCGGTACTTCACCCTCATTTCTCAATTTAAAGCAATTTTTTTATTGATAACGTGTGAACTGTTTTCAAATTTTAATGGTAGGTTATATTTTTCACTTTTTCCATTGTCTTAAAATAAAGCTTTAAAGAATAATGCATCTTTTCACAGTAAATAAGAATAATTTTTGAGATAAGTAAACTTGGCAAATTTATTTACACTCACCCCAAAAAAGTTGGGTAAGGTAGCTCGGGGAAGAACGCCTTGTTCTCTAGAGCAGGTAACAGATTTGATACCTCAGCATGCCGAAGATTGTCATACTGAGAGGGTCTATGAACTTTAAAAATTCCTTAGATTCCTATATTCATCAGTTCCTTCCTCATTTGCAGATTGAAAAATGGGGTACTAGCTTAGTAGATGTCCATCTCGTTACTTCATTCTGGTTCAGAATTACGTAATAGTCGACTACTTTTAGAGAATTTAATAAGAATTTAGCTCCTGCAATCGAGCTCTAATCAAGACGAAGTAATTTAATATCTTTGTATAAATCTCAAATTGTTTTCATTAATGTATTCTTCTTCTTCAAGAGCCAGACAGCCCAGGATGGGCCCTTGCCTTTTTCAGAATAGAATTCCAAGCTCTTCTATCCTTGGCCATGGACATCCAATTAGTTATTTTCGAAATTCTTAAGGGGCCAAGGGCAAACGAATAAGAATTCGCCGGAAAACTGACGTCGGCAAAGCTACGGCGAACAAGTGACGTCAGAAAAACGTCACAAAATAGGCGTTCCGAGAGAACTTTTACGTTTTCGAGAAAGTTAGAAATACCTGGCAAGGCACCGGTGACAAAGCAAATTATTTACCTTTTTCTTTTGTTTTTTTCTCCCTTCGAAATAATGTTTGTTGGCGCACAAGCTGTGAAACTCGAACAGCAGCGCCCTCCTTGTAAACAATTCATTCCACCTCTTACTATTCTGGAGAATGGAGTTTGACTGACTGACAGCTCATACTTACACTTACTCATTACTTATACTCACTTACTATTTACTATTTTTTAATTTTTATTAAATAAAGTTAATATATAAAATCTAAACCGTCATTTATACACAATTTAACACTCCATCAAACATTTGAATTTATGGACTAACAATGTTTGCGATTAACTTTTATCAATATTTTTATGAAGATTAATTCATGAACGTTATTAAATAAATTTTTGAATATTAAATATTAATTTTTTATTAGATTATTTATTAAAAATTAAATAATTTATTAAGGATGAGATAAAATAAAGAAAATTTATTTTTTAAAATTAGCATTTTTATAAAATTTTTGAAAGCTATTAATTTTATGTAATTATACAGATTGAAGATACCTGTGAGATTCCAAAGATAAAACTTATTTTGAAAAATATAAAATAATGTTATATTCTAGGAAATGAGTCATATGTTTTACGAAACATTTGAGAAATCTGAGATGGGTTATAATTTGCATTAATACTAAACATGGATTTTTTTTTATGAGAAGGAAATAAATTGAAATTTAAAATCTTATTTTTTTATATTTAAATATATTTTTAAATTAATTTAGATAAAATACAGAGAGAGAGAGAGAGAGAAGAACATATTCTACACTTAAATATATACTGTATTTAATATTATTAAAAACATTGATTCTTGTGTTTAATATATATAACTGAAACAATAATTTTGCTGCATATTTTATGTTTCTGAGGTTGCTTAGGAGTGTAATAGATTTTTAATAAAATAAATTCAATATTAAATGTTATAAAAATTTGTGTGGAATTCTAATATATGTTACCAATTCATGTATATATTGCTGAGCCAAATTAAGCTTACATATAAAGATACAATAATGTAAAAATGTTTTGATTGAGGATCAAGATCTTAAAAAGCAATTATTAATGTCTGTATGAGTAACTACCATTTATTTTTGATTACACAGCTAAAAGTATAGGATATATATATATATATATATATATATATATATATATATATATATATATATATATATATATATATATATATATATATATTTAGTAAAAATTAATTATTATTGCAGAATTAATTTTTAGATTTTTAAAGATTAAGGAATAGATTATTATATTTATAAAAAATTGTCTCAAATATATTTATTTTAAAAATATATATTATATTCAAAGCAATGATGTAATTCAGTGAATTTGATTGAATTTATATTATGATTTTTAGATAATTAGACTAGTTTTGTTGAATAATGATAGTTTTCACAATATTTTTAAAAAAAATCATCAAAACATAAAAAAATGTTAAGAAATTAAACATTCTGAGTTTTAATATAAGTAAATTAATATATATATATATATCTATATCTATCTATCTATCTATCTATCTATGTATATATATATATATATATATATATATATATATATATATATATATATATATATATATATATATATATATATATATATATATATATATATATATATATATATATATATATCATATATATATATATCAGATGTCTCGATAAATAAGCAGTCATAATTTCACAAAACTGCTATTTCCCATCAGTCAAAATGTAAATAATAATTCAATGTGATACAATAACGTCACATAGTCACATGATATGACGTCATTATTTCTTTTCCGCGAATTCATGAAAAATTTTCGAAGCAAGATTTTCACCGGAGAATTCTGAATGCAGAATTAGTTTAGATTTCAAATTAATTCTGCATTCAGAATTTGGAAACAGACTTAGGCCAGTAGTTTGCGCCTGGCCTAAGTCTGTTTCGAAACATTCAAGCCCACCTAAGTTTAGGCCTCCCTCTTTTTCTGGTGCCGAATGGTCTGACCGAGATCTTTCTTGTTACACGATTTTCATTTCTTCTGCACAGGTGTCCTGCCCATTTAAAATTCTTTAAATCCTTATATATTTTATTATATCTAATTCTTTAAAAGATTTATGGAGTTCAGAGTTAGTTCATTTCCTCCAGATACTGTTATATTTAATGCCATAAAAAATACTTCTCAAAATTTTTCCTTCAAAAATAGAAATCATACATCTACTTTCATTAATGTAGAAGGGCTTCTATTTTGATCATATAATGATAATCGAATGTATTTGAATGGATAAGGCCACGGTTATTTGGTGGAGAAAGACATCATTCTAATGCATAGGTTCCCAAAATGGTCCGGGTAGACCCCCAGGGGTCCGTAGGAGACCACACGGGGGTCCACATAGATGTGAAAAGAAAATAGGGGTCCACAAGTTGTAAGTGGGGGTCCACGAAAAGTTTTCTGGTTTTCATATTAAAGAACAAACATTTTGGCTTGGATTTACCTATCAACGTAGGCAACTAGCATCATTCACTAGGTAGGTACTCAAAAATATTCGAGATTCAGTTCAAACACAGAATTGAATAGAACAATAGATAATAGTACAAGAGTGTACACCACATGTCGAGACTTGCAAAGTGCCATCCGTGAGCTGTCTCATTAAAAATATGACTATTTTTTATTGTTGATTTTTTGTCAATCGTTGATTGTTTGTTATAATAAATGTTTATAGTTTTGTATTACTGCAAGTATTATTGTAATAAATAGGGCACAAGAATGTGCTACTTTTTTTCTCTTCTTAACATCCCCAATTTAGGGTGATATTTCTCAGGAGTTTTTGAGAATACAGTAGAAATGCAGCATCAGGGGGGTCTACCGAAAATAGTAAAACTTTGAAAGTGGTCCAGGAGAAAAAAAGTTTGTTCTAATGCTTGGAAGGTAGCAGACTCGATGCTTGATCCAACGGAAAACCGTCATGGTAAAAGAGAGTCTATGACTATTAAAACTACTGCAAATTTAATGTCCCTTCACTATTGTGGCGTAGCGAAGAAAGGAAATTGCCTGCTTCGGTGACGGCCTCGTCTCTTGACTATAATTAAAATTATGATGTTGTTGCGGTCTTTCTCGGTAAAAGTAGGTAGCCTGAAACGTATTGCAATAATCTAATTTAAATTTGAATTTATAGGAAGTAATTGCATTCATCATTCCCCCACAATTTTATGGTTGTTTGTAAATGCTGAGGCACAGATGCCGTCAGCATACCAAATTCTGAGTTTGGAGATTTTTTTGGCAGATTTTCCTCTTTATCTGGCAACCTGGTTTGTATTACGTTATAGAGATAGAGACCTATAAGAATGGTGTAGAAAATTCTATTTTGGCATCCTTGGTATTTACGTCATCGTGAGACGTCACAATATGTCATTTTGGCAACATTTTTTCGTCGCCGAAAAAAATTCAAACTTTGGAATGCTGGATTATACGGGATCCGTGCCAATGTTAGATAGTCAAGTTCCTCTTTTTGATAATAAAATGTTTGTTTGCTTATTACATTTAGTTACATCTATTTGTTAAGCTAAAAGCAGTCAACCAACTCGGTCTTATTATTTGAAAGTAGTTTAAGAATTAGTAGTTAAAACCTGATTTGGCACATTTTGCCCAAATTTCCGCACCATACAAGAGGATGGATACTAGACACTACTAAATCTGAACGTATATATGCTCTTTCAAAATGAATAACTTTGGCGGGATAAGGTATTGAACTTGCAAAATTTCTCATAAAAAGCGGTTGTTTTCCTCACTAGGATATTGCGGCGCCATAATCCCTATTTTACAAAATCTTCACATGAAAGAGTGAATATACAAATAACAAAATAAAACAGTTAACTGTAAAGTATTAATAAATAATCGTGAAAAAATTTGTATTCAGAACGAAGCTGATAATCTGGTGAAACTTTTCGCAAGTTTCATTTTAAAGTATGTTTTTAAAACACTTTTGCTTTCCGTCTAGTAGTCCTCCAACATATTTAAGGGTGATAAATTTTAAAGAAATCCTTTCAGAAGTACTTTTCATTGTCACCTTCACTTTGTGAAAAGGAAAACTTGGAAATTTTTAAGGCACTCACCATGAAAAATGCTCATGTAGAAATCAGAAACGCAAACTAATCTCCTGAATGACTGGAACTCAAACATTGTTCTCCGAAGATTTTTGAATCATAGTATCCCAAACCAAATATTCTATACTGAAGTCCTAATAATGAACTTGAATATATGACGTTAGGTTTCCTTTTCTGGGAGGACTTTTCATTGACGATGAAATTATTTATATGTCATCAATAAAGAAAGCTGGAAAACCATCAAATATCCACCTTATAAGAAATGAAGTGTCTATTTCCCGATATTCAGTAGTGGCCGATATCAAGACCAGGACCTTTTACTCCAAACATACTGGACCTACCATTTATAGCTATTCAAATTCCGCTAAAATAATTTATTCCACTTTAGGTTAACTTGCATAAAACTTTAACAGACCATATATATCTATCAAGCTCATTACTGTGACTTAGGGTGCTTAACCCTGCGATTTTTATCTGTCCAAATGGTGAGGTACATTGCTTAGGTACTTAGAAGTTACACTAGTAAAACTTAAATCAGATATAAAATTAAAATTATACAGGGTGTCCCATACATTCGTAAACACTAAAAATTAAAAGTAGAAATGGTTGGAATATATGAATGCGTTTGGCGACAAACTGATTAACACGAAGGGGAAAGGTTTTTGTCAGGGATAAAATTTTTAGTTCAAAGTTTTATGGATAAAAAGAGCTTCAGACATTGAAGTTTAGGGTTAAAACCTACATTTAGTATCATTAAACAAATGTTTACAAGCATATCACAGTAGTAATTGTTCAACGTGTCTACCAACATGCACATTTACACTTTTCAACCTAGTGAGAACACTGTTAACTGGGGCATATAACATATTTGAATGAATGCAGAGATTTTGTGGTGAATGGTGTCCTTTAACTCCGCTAAAGAATATGGCCCATGACCAAAAATCAACTAGTATCAGGTCCAAAGTGTGACGGGGGTCATTCACTTTTACTATAACGACAGATTACCACCCACAAATGTACTTACCAGAAATTATTTCACGGAAGATGCAATGGGAAGCGGTGCTCCACTCTATACGAATGTTACTGTGTGAAGGAGGTTACCCTCCAATTAGCCCATTACCACTTTCATCTGTAGCATTTTTTAGCAGAGTTCTGCACTAATTGAAC